>JBANCX010000661.1:0-12870 GCA_037040065.1 Dettopsomyia nigrovittata | reverse complement strand
TTCCATTTGAATCTATTAAGTGAATAGGGTAACCCAGAGAGGTCTTTACTATTCGGGTTTCCTTAATTTATTCAGAAAAGAGGAAGAAAATGTATCTGTTTGAGCATTTAGGGATTTATCTTTAAAGGAAAAATGGGAAACATGAGTTTACTTGAGTTAGGTTCTCACTTAAGTTAGGTTGGGTTTCTATTTGAATCTATTAAGTGAATAGGGTAACCCAGAGAGGTCTTTTTGTAAGGGTTTCCTTAGAAAAATGGGAAACTAGGGAGACATAAAAAGACATTTATTGATTGTAGTACGCTTAGACTAACCTATATTTTCATTCTTTGAGAGTACTCTGTCTTTCTGAGACAAACCTATATTTTATGAGCGTCCTATACAAATTAGGGAAACTAGTTTTATCAACTATTCAAGAGTACTCTATCTTCCTGAGAGTCTGTTACCGTATTCCAACTATTTAAAGAAAGGATTCCCGAAAATTTTTACAATTTTTAACCCAGAGAGAAGACAAAAGATCTAGGATTAACTGACCTAGTCTCTTAATACTTCCGATCGACTATACGTCCTTAAATTTCCTTTATTTTGTTCGTATTACTCTGCTAGACCCGTATATTCCTATATATATATTTATATTTTGCTTCATATATTAGATCACAGTACGCTCGAGTCCCATAGTGCTTGACAAGCTGGCGGTGTGCCGACATTGCCATAAAAATTGCCAACAGAGCGCAGCGGGCGGTGGGCGTGGAGCTGCAGGGTCAGCGGGTGGGGCCAATATGGCTGGCAATTCATCCATATTGTGCAACTCTCTGAAGGTGCAGCATAGCCAATCCTCGCCCAATCGATGCTGCAAACTGAATGGCAATGGTACAGCTGCCGGCACTGCTGGCAGTGGTATGGCTACCGGTACGGGTACGGGCACCGGCAGCATGACGAGCATATCCAGCAGCACCATTACGGGTGAGCTATCCTCCAAGGTAGTCGCTAGCAGTAGTCGTCGCGAAACGGGCGACACCGAAAGTGATGTAGCTCAACTAATTACGGATGAATTATCGATGTCACAATCAGAGGCTACCGATGACAGCGTCGGCGCCATGCCCAACAGCAGCAGTAGTAGCGCTGTTGCCGTCGCCGTCGATGGAAAGCGACGAGTGTTAGAGCAACCATTGGTTGCGAACTCGGAGCAACAACCAACACCAATGTCGAATGGTCATTGCTCGGCCTCGGGTTCACCGAAATCACAGTCATTGCCACAGCCACCGCCACCGCCTCGACGTACACGGATTGTGGCTCAGGTTAGCGAGGAGCCAGTGCGTCCGCTTGCCAATCAGCATGTCAAGGCCATTGTAACTATAACGGAGACAGCGCGTGTCATGCGCAGCAATGAGAGAGCAACTGGATCTGGTTGTTCCGGCAATTCCACTTCAGGTTCACCAGCCAAATATGCGGCGTGTCATTGCCGCTGTGCGCCGGAAGACTTCACTCAGTCACAACTGGGGCCGGATAAAATGGAACATCAGACCTGCAAGCTGTTAGAGTCACCTAAACAGAAGGCCACAACTGTGCAACGGCATGAGGATGAACAACTATCCCTAATGCTCATTGGATTAGCTCAATTTGCGCCAGCAGCCAAGCTATGCAGTGTTGGTGTTGGTCAAGAGAATCGTTCCATTGTTAGCATCTCGCGAGATCAACAAACAGATACAGCGTCCGCACCGACAATTGCCGTAGTGCCGCCCACGCCGGATGCAGTGCTGACCAAGACAAGCACACATGTCTGGGACAACAGTGGCACGGTGGTCAATAGTAGTAGCTCAGCTGACGGGGATCAAATAACGACAGCCACCACATCGACAACAACGGCGAAGCAACCAAGACAGGCGATTATTGAAAATATACCCGAAGATTCATGCGATGAATCGCCAATTGAAGAGGAACCTCCATATAGACCCATGACAAATGCGTTACGTCGCTTTGGCACCATGTCCAGTCTAGAGAAGCTGCCCTCCGATGAGATCGATGACGATCTAGACTATACACAGAACGGTCTCAACGACGATGACGATGACGACGATGATGCGGATGCCGAGGCCGATGCCGAGGCCGATGCCGATGCCGAAATCGATGCTGATGATGAGGATGCCGACGATAAAGCTCTCGCACATAATTTACACGATCGGGCTAGCTGCAGTTCGACGATTACCCTTACAAATGGTGATGTGCTCTCAAGTGGTGCTTGGACAAATCGTGCCGGATCCTTTGTCAGCGATAAAATGTCATTTTTCGAAGAGTCACGTGCGTTTATTGATAAATATCTCGGACGCTGGAATACCAATGAACAGCAAACAAATCAGACAACCTCCGAAACCGATGAACAAATGGATGAATGTACATCGGGTGCAACAAGTGGCGAAGAGGTCTGGGGTACACCAACCAGTGGTGGCGATAACGATGACATGCAATTAATCAATTCAGAGAATACACATTCGGTAAGTATGCGCCGATAAACGTACAAAACAAATCAACTCTTCAACTCTAACCTATGAAAATTTCCTAACCTAACAAAGTCACCAACCAAATCGAGCACCTCATTGAATGATGACGATGATACAGAACTAATGATGGATGAACTACTAATGGCACCACCCATGACAGCTAGCACTATACGAGGACTACTGCCACGGTAAGTCAAAGCCAAAGATAGTTAGTTACTTTCTCTAGTTGGCTAGTTACTTGTATTATATTCTATAGATTAGTTAAGTCCTATAAAAACAAAAAAGAAAGAGAAATTTTTAGAGATTTATAACAAATTAGCGCTTATTTAATTAATTAATTAATTAATGATATAATTAAGTATATATATATATTATATGTTTCTTCTTCTTTTTCTTTTATTATATATACATTTATCGATTTTTGGGTTTTTTCTGTAGCTTTTACAGGTTGTATTTTTTGTTCGATATCGATTAAAAAACATTTTTGAAGCAAACAAAATTGAATTCAACTCGCTTAACTCATGATACCCTAGAGTACATTTATAAGAGTAGTATGTATCTCGTATATATAACATCTTGATTTAGATTAGTTCATACACATTATATAACATACTATGTAGTACATAGCTTAAACAATCGAAAGGATAACTCAAGGAATCACAATTGAGCTCATTTACTAGTTTAATATCTAAATTTTATATCATTTATGTATGTCATACCAACAATCATCGTATCATATGTGCAAAATTCAAATTCGATACAATTATTTATCATCCCATAATGTATGTATATCGATATCTGTGCATATCGATTATTGTAATGCTTAGACGTCGCCTTGAGCCACTGTTTGAGGAGGAGACCGAAAGTGAGGAAGAGAAGACTCAACTGGATAGTGATGACATCAAAAAGGTGGGTCGTATTTAGAACAAATCAAACAATCAATCAATCGATCGATAACGATCACGATAACGATGATCGTTCACGCGCACAATCAATATGTGTGGCATGACAACCCTGGTCGCACTCTGATGCATGGCATTGCCACAACTGTGGCAACTCAACACTTTATTAACAAAATGAAAATTTTACAAAAAAAAATATTTTTTTTATTCTTATTATTATTATTTAATTCGGCAAAGCCGAAATTTCTAAATACTCTTGCAGTTGCAATAGATTTAAAATACTTTTTTTTGCTCTTTTTTAGTACATTTTTTTGATCAATCAAACAATCAAACAATTAATAGTTATTCTCATAAATAGTTTTGATTGAAATCTTTTAAATATTTTAGATTTTTTACAACTTTTTGTTAATAAACAATTTAAATATTTTAGAAATTATGTTAAAACTTTAGATTTTTATCGTATAATATATCCAATCAATCATTCAATCAAACGAACTTAAATATTTCAAATGTAAATCAATCATTCCACTGGTTGATGCAAATAATTTCATCTTATCCAATCAATCATTCAATCAAACTTAACCATCAAACGAACTTAAATATTTCAAATTACTTCAAGTCAATCATTCCATTGATTGATGCGAAGAATTTCATCATATCCAATCAATCATTCAATCAAACTTAACCATCAAACGAACTTAAATATTTCAAATGTAAGTCAATCATTCCATTGATTGATGCGAAGAATTCATCATATCCAATCAATCATTCAATCAAACTTAACCATCAAACGAACTTAAATATTTCAAATGTAAGTCAATCATTCCATTGATTGATGCGAAGAATTTCATCATATCCAATCAATCATTCAATCAAACGTAACCATCAAACGAACTTAAATATTTCAAATGTAAGTCAATCATTCCATTGATTGATGCGAAGAATTTCATCTTTATATTGCGTACTGCAAGAGTATCTAACAACATAATGTTGCTCGCACCATGTGCTGCATGCTGCAATGCAACACTTAATCTAATCAATCAGTCAATCAAGCAACTCTGATTGATCTGTTTGTTCAAAAATTAACTTTTATTTTCTTGTCTCGTTTGTTTTTTTTTTTTCATATGCAACAACAACAACAACAACAACAATCTACCATGAACATCATCAACCGCCAATTGTTCATCAATCAATCACATGCTCATCATCAAATGCTTTAAATCACTCACTCACCAATCAATCAATCAATCAATCAATCAATCATACACATTTTTTTTGTTTCTCTGTACAATTGTATTTGCAATTTTTTACTTAAAATTTCATTTTTTATATACTTCTCTTATATACATATATTATATAATTCATTATTATTGTATACATATGTATGTATGTATGTATGTATGTATTCATATCATCTTATATACTATAAATGTGTGTGTGTATATAGAAAGTTGTAGTAAAATTAGTGAAGCTTTAGCCAAACGTGCAATACTGCGAGCTCATAAACATCACACGAAAGGACAGAGACCAACAATCAATTGAAAATGATTGACAAAATGATGTAAAACGTATGAATGCCCGCAGTAAAAAAATATATAAAATACAACTAACGATAGCACACAGTTATCGTTTATCGAAATTATCAAATCAAAATTATTGAAACGACAAGAAACCCAATCAGAGAATTAAACCCAAAACCAAAAACGAAACGAAACGAAACGAAACGAAACCAGCAAACGAACCAAACCAAACCAAACCACTCATAAAACCATCCACATCAATTGCAAGCTGGATGCTTTATCAAAACCAGAATTGATTAGTTGAATTCTATTCCCAACAATTGGTAGGGGGAAGCAACGACAAATGGCCACTACCTAGAGGATTCGGCTGGAAGTTCAAGCGACGAGGAGGCGGCAGTCCATGTCATGAAAACGAGGCGACATCAACATCATCACCAACATCAGCAGCAGGAGGACGAGGAATACGAGGAGGAGGAGGAGGAGGATCCACACTCCAGCGAGGAGCGTCTACTGGCAAATTTGGCTACCACACCATTGGGTCCACGTCCATTGAGCACCACAACCATGCTATTACCCACCACAGCCATAACGACACAGAGTCCCATGCCAGTACCAGTGCCACTGCCAGTGGCCTCATCCTGCGAGTATCTACTCGAACAGCGTCCATCTACAACAACGACATCCTTGATGATGCCTACAATGAAATCGAAGGCAGTCGCCATAACGAAAACGATGACGAAGACGACAACGATGACGCCAACGCCAATGCCAATGCCAACGCCAACACCGATGACATTGATAACGACGACGATGATGATGTCTACGATGACGCCAACTATGAGCAACAGCAGCTATATGACAACAACGATGACGGCGAATCGAGCTCCTTCATCGATTATTACAACAACCAGCAGCGGGAGCGGCATTATCAGCAGCAGCAACAGCGCCGCCAGAGCCAGCGGCAAGCCACCGAAGTTTATACCACCACCGCCGCCACCACGTCGTCTGCTGTTAACGCAGACAAATCTAAACGCTGCAGCGGCCAGAACGGTAAGCACAGAAATTGAAAACCACAAAAAAAAAAACAAAAAAAAAACAAATTTAAATTTTCCTATTAAACCATGCACGTCCTAAACGTTAAAAGCTAACAACCATTTAAGTTTATGCTACAAATAGTTTTATTTCAACCTAAGATGAAACCAATTTAAAGAACTCCAGACCCAAATGGGTTAAAAGGACTTTGATTAGTTGTTTGTGCAGCAAATGTCTAAACGATAAAAGCTACTACAAGTCAAAAGTTTCTTTAACAAATAAATAGTTTTATTTGGAGCGTTTAGTTGAGCAACAGGAAATTTTTAGTTTTTTTTTTAAATTTTTAGCTCAGGTTAGGTTGAATTTTACAATAAACTTTTATCAGTTAACTATCCAATATCCCGAAAAATATCCAAAATATTACTTTTGCTCTAATTTTAGCAGCAACCTCAAAGAAAATCTGGCGCTATTGCTGACAATGGCTCCTTGGCGGCTGTCGTCGACGCCGTCAGCGCTTCGCCCACAATCGCTATCGGGTCAAGGACAATGCCTGCGAATATCAAAATCTCTGCACCGTCAGCAGTGGTCTCAGTGCCGGCTCAAGCGCAATTGTCCGCCCCAAAACGCCCATCGTCAACGATAATCGAGACTTGCCTGCTGGGTGCCGCAGTGCCGGCAGACTCAGTCACTTCATTAGCAACAGTCTCGAGGATAACAAAGCCGATACCAGTGAGCCAATCTCCGAGCAGCCAAGCTGCAGTGGTGCAGCCACCAATATCGATGGCAGCAACAACAGTCGCAGCGGACAACGTGACACGTACGGCAACCGTTGCCCCAATGCCCCAACACGTTGGTTGCGGTTTAAGTCCAAGGCTGGAAATGCGATTAGCACTCAACCACGACATACTCGGGGACGAGGACTTGATCTGTTACGAGCCTGGTCCAGATCTAACAACTATTCTGGGGTAAGTTATGCGGTCAGGTCAAAAATTTAGGAAAAAAAATAGGAAAAATTTTCTGAAATTTGATAGGATTTTAGGGAGTATTTAGGTAGGACCAGCTGAAAGGCTAAAGATTTTGATTGGAAACAAATAATTGAATAGGAATTAAGGAATTTAGCACAGTTTCGTCCATTTAATGTATAAGTAATTAATGTAATTAAAGTAATTAACTAAAATTTGTTGTACATTTCTACAGGCACGACCTCTCCACATTTCATCGTCTGACGGGTCGAGATTTATTGAGTCGTTCAGCTACGAATCGGGTGCAGCCAAAAGAGGCTGTCATATCGTACTCTCAACAACGCAACTCCAAGATGGACACACCGACGGTGAATCGGCGTCCACGTCCCGCCCTATCGGTGTCACACGGAGCGGTACAGCGGAGTCACAGCAGCAGCAGCAGTCACGGAAGTCCACGCGCCGTTGGTTCAGCTCGTGCCGCCGTCGGTCCACAACGCCAGCATCCAAATCCAAATACATGGAACAATTCTGTATCTGTGGGTCGAGCAGGCGTCGGGAGCGCAAGCGTCGTCGACAACAGCACAAGTTGCAACAGCAACAGCGTCGCGAACAAATTAGGAGATCTGGAAATCTTAGCGAGACGCGAGAAGATATACTCCATGTCTCAATCGAAGAGTGGCTATCAAGTCAGGGCGACATCCGAGATGGAAATGGGAACAACGAAATTGACAACGACAACAACGAGGACGATGACGACAATGATGGCAACGAGACGCGATTGTTCCTTGCCAATGGCCCAAGCAGCAGCAGCAGCAGCGGGAGCGGGACCGGGAGTCTCTCTGACGAGGACGATGAGTACTATTTCGATGGACGCAGTGGAAGCCACAGCAATCACAACAACAATGACTGAATCGTGCCTCGACACGGATGCAGGCAAATCCAAACGTTTGTAAGTACAGTTGATAACAAATATATCGATAACAATTTATCGATAACAATTTATCGATAACAGTATATCGATATGTACATATAGAGATGACACACAACAACAAAAAACACGAACACGCACAACATGTTTTACAAAAAATAAGCAAAATTTAATTAAATCGATAAAAATTATATCGATTGAGATCAGAAAATTCTGAAAACTGCAAACAAATGTTATAATTTTTTTTTATATGTATTTTATTTGCTTTTTATTTGGAAAAAGTCATCAGTCATCCAGTGAGGAAAATAATTCTTATACAGTGAGTTAAAAAAAACAAAAAATTTTATTTCATAATACTCTAAGATCTCTGTAATCCATGTTCCGATAGTTAAGTCAAGACGCGTCGAGTTCAACACGAACACGCACGAAAACATCGTGTTTGGTTAGTTGTGCGTGTTCGTGCAAAAACAATCGAATTATGCCCATCTCTAAGTGTAAAGAATTCGATAAATTTAAAATTTTATTTTTCGTACTTTTTTTTTTTTTAGAATCAACTTTATCAAACGCCGCAACTCTGAGATTAATTCCAGCAACTGCAGTCCATCAAATGAGATGCTGCCGTTGCAATTGCAGTTGCAGCAACAGCAACAGCAACAGTCACAGCCACAACCGAGCCATAGTCAGAGCCAAAGCCCGAGCCAACTGCTGAAGCAGTCGCCCTCCCAGGTACCCGATGCGGCCGATATGGCACAAATGTCGCCACGCAAGGATAACGTAAGTAATCTGAAAATATTTGATATTTTAAGCCCGTTTTAGCCTGCTAATCTGATATGAAATACCAAACAAATGGTCAATAAAAGCCTAACTTAACCTCACTTTTACATTGAAATGCATTGCAACATAACCTAATTTGTATTTTTATCGATTTTCGTTTTTTTTCTTTAGGACAAGCCATCGCTAAATCGTCGCCTCTGGAAGCAAATCACAAAACGAAGACGCACTAACTCTGTATCCCAGATAGTCGCTGGTTAAAAGGCGTTTATCACTATCAAACTATCTATTAGATACTATATCTTTCTACTATTAGTATATACAACTTTATAAATGTATCTACATACATAACTTTAAATCTATCTATCTAACTATCTATCTATACCTCTCTGTTACGTATTTAGATAGAGTTTCGCTCTCTCTCTCTCTGTCTCTGTCTCTCTCTCTCTCTCTTATTCGGTGTGTGTGTCTATATCTTTGCGTGATATCTGGAGAGCGTAGTGCTTACATTATGTTGTGTCTCTAGCAATTAGTTTAGCTTTAGTTTAGTTGAAAAATTTGGCTAGAAAATGATGTTTGCCTAATTGCTGTTAATATCTGTCTGGCTAACAGTGAACTTAATGCTGTTTATCAGTTATCGATATGTTTATGTTATCGATAAATATCAGTTATCGCTAATTCTCTTCAAATTATTAAGTGTTGCCACAACTGCAACTGCTACTACCAACAGTTGAACAGTTATCGATAAGTTATTGACAAATTCACAGTTATCGATAATTCTCATTGATTGTAAAGTGTTGCCACTACTGCAACTGCTACTACCAACAGTTGAACAGGTATCGATAAGTTATCGACAAATTCACAGTTATCGATAATTCTGCAATTGCTACTACCAACAGTTGACCTAATGCAGCTGAACGGTTATCGATAAATTTTTGTTATCGATTTTTTCGCATTTATCGATAATTATCGATAATCATTAAATTAAAAACTGTTTCCATTACTATACTAATATAGCAGTAAATGCCTTAAAAACTGTGTTATCGATAACAAATCAAACAAAAAATTATTGCAAGAAAACTTTGAAAAATTACAAAAAATTTTGTTTCATGAATTGAATACACAAAGTCCTTCAGCGATTTCAATACTTTTTTCTATCGAAATTGTTGGAAAAAAGAATTTTTTCTTTCAACTATCGAAAATTTCAATATATTTCCACTGCTTGGTTACTGTAGCCAGTGGTTAACAGCTCTTAAAAACACACAAAAAACGAAGTAAATTAAATAATTAAAAATTTCATCAAAAAGTTATGCGAAAATACCAAAAAAAAGAAAGAAAACTAAAACTTTAAATTAAGTTTTTTTGATACTTACAGAACTTTGTAGCTAGTTTAAAAAATCCATTCAACGAAATGAAATTTTAATTAAAAATATTAAATTATTATTATTATTATTATGATGATTAATGATGCTAGTACACGACTCGTGCTACGTCCTATTGCGTCCAAGTTCCAAATGACTCCTGCCAATAGCTCGACAAACAACAACAACAACAACAATAGCCAAAAAAAAGAATCTAAATCAAGCCAAAACATATTTGAAACAACGAATGGAACAGCTGCTGCTGCCTGCAGGCAAAACGAAGTTTTACTTTAAACACGATAAATATAAAAAATATATTTAATTCTAATAATAATATATAAATAATAATAATATGGGCGCACACACACACACACATACAGCCAAAAGCATATGAAATATGTTGTTACGGACTAACAGTTGCTATCGATAGCGTTTATATCGTTATCGCTCTAGTGATCTCTTATCGATACTCAGTAGCTGGTCAAATTATAGCGAGAAAAAAACTTAGTTTAGTGCAGTGGTCGGCACCCTTCCTTGCGCTAGTATGTATGTATAGCAACAGACACGAAGCTGTCACGTTTTCTTGCTTTACACTGAAATACTTAAAAACTAATATACAATGAAAAAAAAACAAAAATATTGAAAAAGAAGAAGGAAAAGAATAACAACATAAACGCATTGCGCATTACCAACCATATTTTGAGAAAAGAATTCGGCTTCCCAGAGAGCTTTGAACTTTTTTTTTTGTTCAGTGTAAAACATATAATTGCGACGCAGCACAGTCTGCCTTAGTTGATTGCTAAACAGCAACTGAATTGCTTTTTCCGACCGACGATCAGCAGAAGCCGAGCAGCAGGCATAGCCGACGTCGCACGAAACTTTTACACTGTGCGTGTGCCGAGGCAGAGCAAAAGCCTATACACGATGTATGGGCTTGTGCCGATGCTATACACGATGTATGGGCGGGCTTGTGCCGACCACTGAGTGTATAGGCTTATGCCGACCACTGCTATACACGATGTATGGACTTGTGCCGACCACTGCTATACACGATGTATGGGCTTGTGCCGATGCTATACACGATGTATGGGCTTGTGCCGACCACTGAGTGTATAGGCTTATGCCGACCACTGCTATACCCGATGTATGGGCTTGTGCCGACCACTGATTTAGTGCGATTTTGGGGACATTTTTTCGGGGACATTTCGATTGATTTCGATCTAAAAAACTTAAAAACAATTAACAATGAAATTGCCTTAAAGATAATATTCTAAAAAACTATTTAAAAACACAAGTATTTCTAGCTTAAAAGTATTAAATTATATAATATACATAAATAAATATATATTTTTTTGTCATTTGTCCAGAAATAAATAAATAATTTTAAAGTAGCAGCTAAAAAATAATCATTTTTTTTTTCTCAAATTCAATTTTAAACTCTAAAAATTAAAAACATAAAAAACAATTTAATATTTAAATGAAATCACATAAAAACATAAACAATTTAGCAACAAATTAATACAAAAAAATTGTAGTTTATTTCACATTGAAATTAGCAAAACTAAAAAATAAATTTAAAAAAAAAACATTTTCTTTTTATACCCCGATCCATTTGAAAAATGGAAAATGGGGTATATTAGTTTTGTGACAACTGTCCGTCTGTATGTATGTATGAGCGCGTCGATCTCAGAGACTATTGGTGTCGTTTGCGCGCAGTACACTTATATTTTTCGCCCCCAACACCCCCCTCAATTGAAAATAACGATTTACAGGTGCAATTTTCCACCTATTGTCTTGAAACTCAGAATGTATACTAATGAGTTGACAACTGATCGAACTGCATCAAAAAAGTTTGGATGACATGCCCACAACGCTCATAATGAAAAAGTTCGAGTAACGGGTGTAATTTTTCAGCTGTGATCTTGAGACTCGGCATAGATGATTGGCATCATAATATTGATGTACTGTACAAATTTAAGGCCAATCGGATAAAAATTCTAGGTTTTCGAAAGCAAACAAGTTTGTGATTGGTGTTAGCAGCGACTTCGTATTCGCTAGCAGCTACACTTGGGATCGGGGTATCTGGTAGTCGAGCACACTCGACTAGAGCTTCCTTACTTGTTTTTTTGTTTTTATTTTTTAAAATTGAAAATATTAAAAATTATAGAAAACGGTGTTAGCGGGTCGATAAACGGAACGATGAAAATACATTTATCAGCTTTAATAGAGATTCTAAAAACAAAAAACAAAAAATACTAAAAAATTTAAGACATATGTAGTTATATATATATATATTTAGTACTATATACAATAAATATAAAATATATATTAAAAATAAAACACTTTAAATAACATATTTAAGACCGAAACTATTTAGGCATTTAACACTTTTAAACATTATACAACAAACCGAAAAGTTAGATAAAAAAATAAAAAACAATTTAAATTTATTATATGGAAGTTAGAGAGAGATCCATTTATCTTCTTAAATAGGGCTCTCACCAACACAAATTAAAAAATCTCTTAAAAAAAACACATTTTGAACTACACCACGACGCCAGACGATTTGAAAATCTAACAAAAAACAAACAAAAATTAGTTAAAAACAATTCAAATAAAATATAATTTTTGTTTTTTTTTAGAAATTCTTTTAAATTAAACGAACTTTTTGTATATTTAGACAACTAAATGACTATAAATATATTAAAATATTTAAATTATGTATTTTTGTTAGTTAAAATGTATTTTGTTTAGTGCAATTTAAACTTTAAAAACATTATAAAAAAAAAAAGAAAAGAAATTTTCCTCTTGAAATTCAAGTGAATTCAATTATTTAAGTAAACAAACAAAAATAATTACAATTTAAATAAAAATAAATAACTTGAAAAGTACAAAAAAA
>JBANCX010000653.1:0-14619 GCA_037040065.1 Dettopsomyia nigrovittata | reverse complement strand
TGCAAATTTGAAGATTTTGAGTATGAGGAACTCTTTTATTTCTCAAATAGTGTATAGAAACCAAATATGAAAGAAATTGCCTTAGAAATAAGAGAGTTGGGTCCAAGTTATTATCCCCCTTTTGACCCACTTAGAGTTGGAGTTTGGGGGAAATCGCTTCTTAGTAGGACCTTTCACTACCAAATGTAACTTCTGTCAATTCAGCTCTGTAGCTCTTACCGTTTAGGCTGTGCGTTGATTGCCAATCAGTCAGTCAGTCAGGACACGATCGGATTAAAAACATGGAAGCTATACATAACAGTGTAAAAAAAATTTATATGAAGACGATTTTGGTCGTTGGCAAGGCGCCAGCAACTGAGTTGACAGATTACGAAGTGAGGAGTGTATAAATTGTTGTAAATACTAAAAATGACTGGTAACATTTCGAACTTATGCATGTAAGTGATCTAATAATTGAGCGCACTCGGCAACAGCATTTTTAGTTTTTATACTCGTACGCTCGACCTGTTTATATGCAAACAAGTTTCGGCATTTTTAGCTAAGCAATGCAAATTTATTTAGAGCACTTCTTATTACTGTAAGCTGTAAATATTTCAGACGTGGCTAGAGCGTATCGCTATATCATATATGTATGTATATATCTTTTATAGCAGCGATCGGTCCAACCCCATTCGTTGTACGAAAGACTTTTTGTTTTCAATGGATTTCAACCAAAGTTTTAAGTTAGAGAGATCGATATCGGACTTATATATAATATAAGTAGCTGACATAGGAACATTTGGAAAAAAAAATGTTCGAGAGTATACTCGTAATAGCTTCGGTTTACCAAAGATATCCGTATTTATTTGTAATACTTACACTTCCATCAAGTGCACGCAGCTTGACATCCTCCAGAGCCAACAGCTCAATTCCGCCAGCTCGTGATTGTATATTAATATCTTTTGCTGCTGTAAGCTCTAATTGGCGCGTAGGGGATTCAAGTCTTAAGAAATGAAGAATATATAATGATTTTAAGAGTTTGAATATACAGAAAAGACTTAATTCTATCGAAATGAAGCAACATAACTACTAAGTTGTCAAAAAGAATTATGCATATTAGAGATTTCTTTTATAATTTTTCCTGATGTTATAATAATTATTATATACTCTCAAAATATTTGAAATTGTCTTATAACCAATATCGTATTTGAATATGATTTATCTGAAATCCAGAATAAGACCCGGGTATCTCCACTCGAGCACTCTCAACTGGAGCAACAACAACAGTTGAGCTTCCGAGAGATAGACACAGAATTTTCCATTATTATATGTACTTTTTTAAAAGTTTTATCAGAATCGGGTCACCCCATCATAAAGCTACAACAGGAATGCTAGGTCGGGAAATGGGTCTCGTCGTTTTTGCTGTCGTGTAGTGTCAGTGACGTTGACATATAGAGTAAAGCATTCACAACAAGAGTGAATGTTTTTAGTAAATTTTTTGTTTTCCAAATTGGTCCACACTCAAAAAATTCAAAAGTTTTTACACACACAATGCATACATGTGCACGAATATACTACTTCAACCCAATATTACATATGGGAATATAAATCAATTATATGAAAGTTTCAAACATGAAGTTTTTTATTTTCTTAAAGTTTGTTTACTTTCAACTATTTTTTTAATCGGTAATTGAATAGAATTATGTCACACATTTTCAACCCAAAAGTCAGAGGTAAGAAATGATTAATAAATATTTTCAGATAGTGTTGCATATCGACAGGAAATGATCTAGTTTTTTGAGATACTTTGGTCTTAAAAAACTAATATAAAAGTTATAGATAAGTGTCGTCGACTACGAGATACCCGTTTGGCAGCTCACTGATTTTTGGTGCTATTGTCTGAATCAACAATATTAGGGTTTCTTTTGAATTTTCAGGCTAAATGTTACAAGAAACCCATGTGCTTCCTTAGCAGGTAAATAGTTTTTCTGAACGTAACGTATTAGAAAAATTGTTATATTGAAATGTATGCGATATGTTAAAATAAAACTAACTTTACAATAAATCGTAATAGAGCATTTCAAAGTTAAATTCAAACAATGTTAATTTGAGTTATTTTACAAAACTATTCCTTTTTTTGTATTGTCCTTCTCATGAACCAAAATATTAAAGAAAAAATTGCACACACTTACCTTAGCTCACGGCCTGGCTCGGCACGCACATGAGGTGTTTGTATAGACTCTCGGAAAATAGCGCCGCCCTCTCCATCGATGCGCAACGCGTGCGCGCCGATTGTAACTTCATTTCGATTTACGGAAAATAAATTTCGTCCGGTTGTATCGTTAATAAGAAATCCCGCTGACAGACATTCCAACTTATCATGCCCCAGAAATAAATGATTTTCGAGCACACCGTTTTGGTCACGTGTATTGATTGAAAAATTACGTGATGATTCTGTTATTATTGAGCAAAACAGTAGAAAGAGAGAAATTACAAGTACGAAAAATCTATAATATTGAAACTAAGTAAGGACGGTCATCTTTGGTACACCGAAGATATTATACCCTTTGCAAAAGATTTTAGTGGTCCGATTTTGATCCGACTTGGCCAGATTGATTAAATCACACATGTATGTATGTATATCACTCAAAACTGAGCTGCGTTGCAATCTCTCGTATGTATATATGTGTTTGAAGGATCGATAGTATCGGAGATCGGAGTAGGTTAACTTAAGTACACTGGACTTAAGTATTTAGTACTTGTTTTGCCATGAAATTTAAAGCGAGGGCTTAGTCTAGAAAGCCATTTAATTTCATATTTTTGAGCTAGATCGATAATATTTAGTTCAAATGTTTCTAAGAAAGCTCTTCCAGCAGCGAAATAGAGATATACTAAGCATACCATAAAATATCACAAAAACCATATTGGCGATCACGCAATTTGATTCGACTGGTCCGAAAGTGTAGGCGCTATTAATACTCATAATTGCCACGTTTGGTAAGAATCGCTTTGAAAACAGAAAGTTTTTAATGCAAGGAATTATTTGACAACCGATTTCTTTTCAGATATATGATATAAGCGATGAAAATAACCTTCTTAATTTAAATTGATTTGTGTCAAAGTTTTTTTTATGCATATTTTTCTCAGATTATAGTAATGCTCGAAACTGTATGAACTTGATTGAAATCGCTTGGAGAATAAAAAAGTTTTTTAAACAACAGTGCTTACAAGTTACCTAAAAAGAGAATCTAACATTACGAGTGCACCATCATTTTCATTAAATATAAGTATGAATATAAGTATTAACTTTATACTCGTAGCTTCCCATTTGTCTGATTTGGTTAAAAAATGGAACATACGAGTATACTGTTTACGAGTTATCTATAATTGTGCATCGCAAGCTTGTTTCGCGACGCATCAATATACTCCGATCTGTTTCGACTGGCGTCTGACATCCTTCTCCATTAATAAGAATGTATGTACGTAGCATATAGCTGAAGTCTTTACAACGGTGTGCACTAGTTTGTCGGCCTTGCTTGTATCTTTTGATTTATTGCTCGAATGACAACGACACACATTTGTCGCAAACAGACTAAACTGAATCCCAAATGATTTTTTTAAGCCAAAGTAATACGATGTTTCCCTGTGGAAAGTTAAAATGGTCACATAACACCTTACATATTTCTTGCGCATAAGAAATTAAAAATAGATTTATCCCATTTTATCTCAATAAAATGACTAAATGATGTATGACAGTTACATATGTACATGTGCAAATATTAAACATATCAATCTTGGCCTAATTTGTATATACATACTTACATATTAAATTACTGAATTAAGGTACTAACCTATTGATATTGGCTGTCCGTGTCTAGAGCGTATCGTAGATGCACGCAACATGTCCATAACTACAGCCTGGCCTGAGAGTTGGATGCCTCCAGGTAAAATTTTTAGCTGCCCCATGCCATCCTAAAACAGTGATATTTTTGTATTGCCGCGATGTGGTGAATTAACTGGGATCTGTACTTACCGTTGTAAATTCCATCACCTTGATTATCCAGAGTGTCAATACTAAGTTGGTAATAATTAAAAGCATTAAGAGTAAGAGTAACGTATATAAGCATTTCTTTCTCCAGCCGATAAGGCCTAAATATACATCAATTCCATTGACATAGCCATCTACTCTATCATGCAAGTGAGAAGCTCTAGTTGACCCTTTACCACTGGCCATACGACTTCTGTTTCCTCTATCGACATTGGCGTTTACCGACATTATGTTCGTCGTCTTAGTGCATCCGGCAAAACTTGTGCTGCCACCACCACTCCCATTATTGCTACGCGGCAAGAGGCCAATTTGATTGGTTTTACTTTTTCGCATATGTTTGGGCGTCGTTCCCGATTGATGTTGTCCAGACACGGCTGGCACTGATGTTGTTGCTCTACATATACCACCTTCGCCACTGCTGCTAGCCAACATCTCTATAAATTTGTATGCGACCTCTGGTTTCAATGTTATGTATATTTTAATGTTTGTACTATATTATGATCCTCGTATGCTATATGCTAAATTTGTCTGTTCCGAGTTGTCCATATCTATGACGTCATGAATAAAAGCAGTAAATGTAATTATTTAAATCCGCCATTTACAAAGTTTGTAAAAATTGAAAAGTTTATTAAAATAAAAATTATTCAAAAACATAATATTTTTTATGTTTGTACATATATTTCACTTACAAGTATTAGTACTAAGAATCAAAAGGAAGTTACAACAATAGTGTGCATCATTTAATTGTCAACTGGGAATATAAAGAATAATATATATACTATAAAATGTATACCCGTACGTAGTCAAACTGACTAGCCTACTCGCAGACAGATGAGAAGCCATTAACTTGATGGAATCTCTCGATCTACCTGCAGCATTCTTAATGTTTCACTTCCATCTGCTGACAGTATCAGTTGTTGGCGATGGCAATTTTACACGTGCAGCTGCTAAATTATGCATAACTGCATATGTAAATGTGCATATATGTATGTATGTATGCATGTACATATATCCGAGGATTCTGGTCCGTACATACTTGTGTGTGGACGAGTATGCGTAAGAGAAGGCCAATCTGACGCATTTACTTTCATGAGCTATGCTGTCAATGCAATGCAAAGCTGAATAAGCCAGCAAATGCCAGTTCTGTGCATTGATTAAGTTTGTTTTTTCAAAAGAATTCATAAAAATAAAGTGGAAAGATATAAATTATTTAAAAGTAAATGCTTGATAAGGTACTCGTAAATAATGTCTGTATTTTTCTAGTTTTTATACATTGTTTCGATTGAAAAGAAGTAAGAACTTTTGAGCCTTGTGTGCTTATATTCAAATTTATTCAACAGTTCATAAACATTTTTTGACCTATTTTTCATAAGATATATATTATATAATATAGTACACTGATTTTCAACCTCATAGCTTAATTGCGGTTAGAGTAGCTTTAAAAATAAAACAGTTACCATCCAACGACTTATTTTATGCCGATCGGTCCTATGGCAACTCTGTGATACAAGATTAATATAACTCCGAAGTAACCATAAGTTTCTTGTACCGATTATTCCTATGGAATTTCTAGGATGCGGCTTTGTCAGTACAGTGTCGTATTGTTAACCTCTTGATTGCCAGAATTTGTTGGCCACTTGATCCTAAGGCAGCTAGAGGATAAAGTAGTCTGATATTTGTAGGACTTAGTCTGATTGCTTGCTCCATAATTCTCATGTTGAATTAAAATCAATTGGAAAAGAGAAAACTTTTCTCAGAACTATTGATTTTACAACTGATTGTTCCATTCGCAGCTTTATGGGAACAATGTATGCAAACTTGGCATATGCAGGTCTTCATCAGCAAATTAAAAATAGACTCAAAATGTGATGTTTTGAATTTAGAAATAAATTACGAAAAAACATTTCTCTTAACTCATCGAATTCCTTATACCCTTAGACTTATAACATATTCCATAAGTTTTCAGTCTGTACAACAAGTTAGTTTTTAATAAGCTTATATGCATATGTATATCTGATGTAAAAATTATATATTTTTAGAAACAATACTCATTTTCTATTAAAAACTAAATCGTGTTATTGTAATTACTCTATCAGGTAATACACGTTATAGTCAAAAATAAAGTAGAAATGTACAACCTAAACGACCATGACCATAATTATTGAAACAGAAAAACGGATGGGATAAACATGAAATAGCTCGTACACCTCATCAAAAAATATCATACCTTATGGTGTAAGAGATGTCTGCCATTAGAAGTTAGTAAGAAGATTGCAGAATACAAATATTGATTTGGTTGTTTTTCTTGTTTGTTATACCCGTCTGATATTTGAAAATCGAAAACTGGTATTAAAGTAGGAGGAAAATGTATGTGACAGGTAGAAGGAGGCGTGGCACATTGGGACAAACTTTTTGTTGTCCAACCTATTCCAACCAAAAGCGACATGCACAATTTAATAAAATGCACAAAAATCGGACCACTATACCATAAAGCTATCCAAGGAACAGTCGGCCCAAATACATTTGTTATATAGACAAGAAAATAATAAAATCTGCACATTCCAGGCATACATATACTTCTCAAGCTGTCATAGGAAGTATCAAACAAAAAAATTTGTTTTTTACAAGAATATTTTTCATTTTCGGTATTGCGAAACGGATATTTCATAGTCGAGCACATTCAACTAGAGCGTCCGTATTTGTTTTAAGTGGTTTCTTCATGGTCATTGCGCGAAGAGCGTGAGCCATAAAATACTTTTTTCGTTTGCTCTATAAAAATATCGAAATTAATGTATATGTATGTATGCATGTATATATTCATACATATTATACTAGATATATTTTTTCTTTTAAAATACTTATTTTTATTTATATTTTGTTCGTAGTACTACATTAGTTTCTTATGTGGTAAATATGTATATGATTTCTTTACATAAATGTGAAGGTTATTTGCCGCACACATTCGTACGTTCATAATATTGTATTTATAAGTATACAGTGGATTTCATGGAACATTTATGCGCACAATTAAAAAAAACAACATTTGTACTTTGCTTATGGTTGCTACTATATGGCTATAATACTTAAATAACTGAATTTGCTTCTTATGCAATAATACTTAGCAACACTTAGAAACTAGTGTTTGTGCAAATATTGTAAATAATTATATACAAATCTATGCAAACATGAACAAAAATATAAATAACAAATAAAAAACCTATAGTGGAGTGTGCTGGACTATAAGATACCAGCCCCCATGTCCACAATGCTGATAGATTTATACACAATTTATACACGATCCCATTTGAAAAATGTCATATAAATCGATCGACTTTGTATTGGCATTCTATTTTGCAAATTTTTACAACCAAACTTGAGAATTTTAAGTTTGAGTATAATTTGTACAATGTGAGCAAAGTATATCGAAATCGAGCTTCCATATCATACAAAAATCATGGGAATATTCGGTAAAAAAATGTTTTTGAAAGAAAATTTTATTTGTTTTTCTTGTACTTAAACACACTCGACTAAAGCCATTTTATATGTTGTCGCTATTATAAGTACCTCGTGGGTATTTAGTAGTTTTGATCACGGTATGTCGTAGTCGAGCAAACTCGACTGCAGTTTTCCTATTTTTTCAAATAGGACCAGGGTGTAAAAATAAAACATAAATAAACAACAAAGTATTAAACTCTAAACAACACCATTTTCGCACCTTTACATTGCGGTTTTCAACTTTTCTATGAGATTACCCTGCATAAGGCTTTTAGAAATAAAAGGCCTAAAGGTTCATCACTTGGTTACTTATGGCGAAGCAAATATGAATGTTAAAATCTACTGAATGGGAAAAAGTTTAGTTATCAACAAAAATGCTTACAAAAGGGAAAAGCTGTCTTAAAATGATCAAAGTGCTTTTAATCATTATGATTTGATTAAATTACACCATTGCATTGTATTATGATATTTGGTTGAATTACAGATCACTTCAATTCAACAGTATTCAAATTTTTTGGACTTTTATTGAATTGAATCAGGTTTTTACAGCTCTGAAAAATATGAAGATTCAAATTTTTGAGATACACTTTGTACGTGCAAATAACAAAAGTAAATTTTATTATTTTTATAAAGTACTAAAGTCAAAGTTATATTTAGTAGGAATTGAACACAGGAATCTTATTTTCGGCTAAATAGTATGCGTATTTGGGGGTGCAAAGGGAATGCAAAAAACCTTTTTATTATAAGCACATAGCCATAATCTCAAAAATGTACTCGGAAAAACAGTCAGAGTTGTGCTATGGCGGTCGGGCACGTGCTCTATGAGCGGGAAACTAGAACCAGAATGCAAATTCCAACCAACTTGATTTAGTATCTGCAGACAACCGGTTATTACACGCACTCAAATGGCGGGCAAAAGGTTTACTGGGCGGAAATAAGAACAGTAACTATTAGCTGCAGTGGCAGAAAAAGCGTCGGCAGCTAGCACGTACACCCAGTTGTAGCTAAGTTAGAGATATAGTTGCCGCTTAGTTAATGTTGCACGTCCACATTTTTGTTGTTGTCACACGTTTTTATTGCCACATATGCTGCAAATTTTTCCTGCAATGGCTAGCAGTCGTAGGTGCTGGTCTTACAATACTGATACAAACAACATGGGTCACCAACAATTTGTGATGCACTGCATATCGCCTTAATTTAGGGTTAAAAAAGATATTCACCTAAAAAAATATTCATGTATGTTTATGTTAAAGTGAACTATTCCTTTATAAGTTATGCCAGGATCAATCAGGAACGCCATTCCGTTGCAGTATATACACAACATCCATATAGGCATTTCCAGGATGTCGAACGTAAGCGATGTAAATTGTAAAAGTGAAATACAGTTTTTAAAAGTTTCATTTAATTAAAAGCTCTTAGGAATCTCTATTTTTATTGCTTAACATCACCTCAAGGAACATCCTGGTTCTGAAATATAAAATGCACATGCTAGAATTCAACGAAACCTGACATCCTTTTGAATTGCAACAAATTTTTAAATATTTCTAAAGAATAGTATTATTGAAATGTATTTGATTTTTTCATACAACTTTATATTTCCTTGCAATACTTAATAAAATGTATGTATGTATATGGACTGTTTGATTTCTATGCAACTGGGCTTGATTTTGTTAATTATATTGTTTTATATATACATACATACATACCGTGTATATACCGTGATATTATAATGTTTCATTAGGAATAATAAAAAAGTTTCGCCCACAGCAGGTGGTATTGTGTTTAAGCAGACTCAAATTTGAATTGAAATTTTATTTTTATTATTGGTAACCGAATATAGCCACAAATAAATTGTACTGTCCAGCTCAAAACAGCACAGAACTATTTGCGCCAAGCTAAAATGTCAACACTTTTATTTAATATGTATGTTTTTGGTGCTTGAATATCTTAATTTGGTAGTGGGTATGTTGTTTAAAAGTCTTATTGTAAAACAGAGTAATTTCAAAAGAAATAGGCCTATTTACTGCAATGCAATAGAGACTAAGTTAACCCAGTAAGGCCTAATGGTAGCACGCGGTGACCCATAGGCAGACACAAGCTCATTTATTCCTAACTGGGAAGTATTGTATTGTCCTTCTATAAAGTTAACAACAGAAAACACACATGTTCGCAGGAGTTCATAAGGGTCGGGCACGTATTCAGTGTGGAATTTAATATTTTGTTGTAAGTTCCTTATATACCCTTTGAGTGGTGCTGTACTTACTAAAATGTGCAGTGACTTATTTGGGCAACAAACAAAACAGCCAGATGTTGTTTGTGTTTATACTCTAGTAAGAGAGTATTATATATTTTGTGCTCAATTCTGTAACGTTTAAAATAGGGCATATATATTCTTAATATTGACGTCGAGCTGAGTGATATTTCCGTCTGCTTATAGTTAAACCAGTCCCACTCTCATTGTATGGAAAACAATTTTTTCAGGGGATTTTTATCAATATCATCCATTTTTAGTTTAAGTATGATCTACACAAGCTAAGCAAACTGAAAACTAGCTACTATGTATATTATATATCTGCTATAGGCTGAGTTCTTCGCGAGGGTATAATAGCATCGGTGAATCAAAAATTGCTGTTCTTACTTGTTTATTTTTGTTTTTATTAATTTTTATTCAAATCACGCGTGGGGATAATAAACTCAAAAATTCTTGAAGGCAAAATATGTTGTGTCCAGTTTATCTATATGTATGCATAATTTTATATGTTGCTTAGGTCAAAGGCTTAGATCATTAAAAGGAAATAATTTATATCACTTTTCCCACTTTCACTATATGAAAACTTAAAAAATTGAATTTATGGCTATGCATATCGAAAAATATAAAAACATACATTTTTTATAATTAATTTCTATAAATAATTTTTTAAAATTTTAAAATTAAAATAAGTCAACCACTAAAACACTTACCATATGAATTTTCACAATATAAACATGTTTTATAGTAAACCGCGTGCTCTAGAAAAATGTGTGAGTTTGGCTCTGATTGCCTTACAGTCGAATTAAAAGTACTCTGTTATTTTCATACAATAAAAAAAAAGTAACAAAACTGTTGATCATTTCATATTTATATTTAAAGCAGTTTAATAATATTTCTGAATGATATTTAAACCACCATTATTATTATTAATATTACTTTATTTTGCAAATGACAAATAATTAATAATTGTTATTATTATTATTATCGTTATAATTATTATATTAAATTAATTGTTATTACACACAGTATATACAAAAGTATAATACAGAAATTGAAAAAGGCGCTTAAATATAAATAAAACACTTAAAAAAAAGATGAACCGGCAACGATAGATAAAACTCTTGAAAACGAAATATTTACTTGTTTAGGCTTAAGCAGAACGGCCGATTGCGCATAGTACTGCAATCGTTAACGTTTGGAAAGCAACTAATGGCACATTCGCCTTTGACAAATATCAACACTTTCCGCGGCCGCTAAGGCAGCAGCCAGTGGGAATCGGCACTGACTGACACTGACTGCCATCGTGTTTGCAAAGCTTTTGCCGAATGTTGCCTAAAAGTTTCACTCAAACATCGGCTGCTCGTTAGCTGTGGTAGGTCGAGTGCGAGAACAGAGGTTCTGGGCATCGGGTTCATTCGGCAAGGCCTTCGTTAGTTTGTTTACCTTTTATTACATTCAACACGTGGCCCGCACTGTAATTTACTTCTACGAGTATATACTTTTATACTACAGAGTCGCTGACAACTATCGTTAGTTATTAGTAGATCGCAAGCATTAAGGCACGCCCATATCTTACTTAGCTCTGGGTATCATAATATTGTTCTCTATACCAATTGAAAGCGATAATCTCAGTCCCATTTACTGTAAAGTCGTGTATAACACTTGCAAGATAATTATATTTCTTTTTAAATCTTGGCTTAATATAAAAATAAAACTGAAAATTAAATTCCTTTAAAATTATTTGGCATGCAAGTATGTATGCTTAATTTCGAAATATGCGACTGCCAGATAATATAGTGATTTGTGGGGTACTTACATACATATGTATGTTGTTATATAATTTTTATAAAACTTAAAATAAAACAACAAATAAAAGCTTTTTTACCTTCAATTCTAGAATATTCTCCGTGCGTTGGATTTTTCCAACACATTTCTAATCAATATCGTATTAAGTGTGTGCAGGAGAATTCCTAATTTTTGCAATATGGGGTGTGAATTGAGACTACTATTTCTACTGTGTCTTCTCTATTTCTCTCACTAGCAGAATGAAGGACAATTCTGGGTATTGTCATTCTTCGCTTATCATTACTATCGACTCTGTAACTTGTTTTATCAACAAGGTCGTTGAGAGCATTATGCTGGGCTATAAACTCCCCAACGAGTCCGAGATTATCAATCTTTAATTCACAATGTCATTTTACCACAGTATAACACAGTTAAGGTTTTCGAATTTTTAACAGTTAGGGTTTAACCAGGTAGTATGTACATTCATATATCCTCATAAATAAAGAAATATATTCGACTGCGAATTAAAAGGTGTTTTCAAATTAAAAGCGCTTTTAACATTAGGCAAAGTTAAGCCTGTTATGAATTCCTCTCTGAATGTGTTACATCTTTATATATACTCGTAAAATAGTTTGTCCCGACTGCCTGAGAGATGATTGGCAATTAACATACATATAGCGGTAACAGATAAAGGGCTAATTTTTCCAGACAGTTTTGGGTCAAAAGTTGTTATTTTTCATCGATTTTATTTGCCTCAATTTAAAAAATTAGAAACACAAGTTTCTCAGATTTTATTACTATCGCTTAGGCTCGAATAGGGAATTGTGGTAAAAGGGTTATTCACATTGCCCTCAAATTTTCTCTTTTTAGTCGATTTCATTCAAATTTGATTCATATACTATATTTGAAAAAGGAAATTGGTTAGTTTACTCTATTTAAGAATTAAAATATAATTCTACTTGAAGACAACTTGCAGCCATGTGTTGAGTCTTACCCTTATATCTTTATCTTAATTAATCTTATTCTATCTATGTATATTAAATTAATTCATATTCGAATTTAAATAACTAAACCGGGTGTGAAGCCTCGAGTTATCGGCTAGTACAGTATATACATACATATGTACATGTCTATGTATGAACATTATTCTTAAGAACAGATGTTGAGGGGTTTTGCTACTCGAAAAGGGTGCATGTGCGGCATAAGCAGCAGACCCATTTTGAGCCACAACTACTGTTGTGATTTTCCATTATATAGCTACCGAGGAGGTCACCCCAAGTTATACCGAATATTTAGGTCTGTCTATTGTTGAGTGCTGCAAACATTCTTATCTGGGCGTTATTTTAGATGTGGGCGTGGTTTATCAGCTTAGATGCTTTGTGAAGCTCCATACGAGGTAAACATTTTTGTAATTGTGCCGGCCTGTTTCACTGATTAATTTTCCACAAACAAATTCCTACACACCTAAGAGAGATATTCATGGCAATTGTTCTCTGGAACCAAGTTTCCACATGGAACACAGTTGGTGTTCGACTGCGAACCCTAAAATACTCAGTCTGTAATTCAACAGAGAGATATTGCTAAATAATTATTAATGCAGGCAAAGCTAACGGCTCTAAAATTTAAAGTTCAGTCTGATTGCTCTCAGATATTTATACATATTATTGAAATGGTCACTGAACATGAAAGTTTAAGCAGTTTAAGCCTTCTCTACAGGCAATTAAAAAATAACCATGAGATTCCTGCCAAAACAAAAACGAAATTTGCATAGGAGAGTCGACGAAAGCTTGCCGCAAATAAACTCTGTGCTGTCAACAACAAACACCAAACGTCAATATATGTACCGAAATGCACGTCATAAAGCGAGTGGAGACGTTGAAAGATAGACAGTCATACCAGATGCCGATGAGCCAGTCAGTTCATCAATTGTTTCAACGTGAGTGGGAATAGTTGTTGTTTTTTATTACTGATGCCATCATCAGACCATCGGTAGTAACAGAAACAGCAACAGAAGCAGGAAGAACAGCAGAAATAACATCGACGTCGTCATCATGCACAGCACTGGTCTTTCCTTCCTGTTCCACAGGCTGCAATAGCCGAAGTGCACCAAAAACCAACGATCACCATGCTCATGTGTAGATGCAGAAGCATAGTTTCGGGTTCAAGCTCAGTCGAATGCCGAAGCAAGGGTACATAGAAATCCCATGAATAATTCCACTTCAATTCCACTTTGTGTATTTCATTTTTGTGTTGCATACATCACAGCGCCGCGTCAATGACAGACGACAGCAATTGGCTTTGATAACGTTTGCTCTTTTGCCTTTTTGGCATGGCGCTGAGTCAGACAGGCCCAACCTGCTATTTCCACGGTTTCACCACTTTACTTTATTCCCTTATTAATCAACAATAATACTCGGCCTCCCATTTGACGCAATTGTTAAGCCAGTCAACAGTCGTTACTTATTTATTTTTTACCTTGTGCACTTAAATAAACTTCTGTGTCAAAATTGTATCAATTATTCAGATAAAATACTCAACAAATCTACTGACCACATCTGGCGATTCGTAAATTAAATGAAATATGAATTTATAGCATTAAATAATTTGGCATTTGGTTGGAATCAAAACATCAATATACATATCATCATATGTATACGGTGGTATATTCGAGTGCAAATGCATATATAAATACATATATACATGCATATCAGAAGTATTGAACAATATAAATATATTTATGTTGTATATTTATAGTATCTGCATACATGCGCAGGCACATACTATAATAATATCAATTAAGGTACATATGTATGTACATATATGACTATGTCTATGACTAACAAGTAAAAAAACGTTCTATTCGAGTGTGATCCGTCTGGAGATAGCCTTTCGAAGATCCGAAATACCTATTAGATCGTTGGTGTGTTGCTAACGCTTACAACTAAATTATCATCACTCGATTGAAGTGAAGTTTGATAGTTAAAAACAAGTAAGGAAGCTCTAGTCGAGTGTGCTCGACTACTAGATACCCCGATCCAAGTGCTAGCTCCATGCAAAAGCC
>JBANCX010000652.1:0-14620 GCA_037040065.1 Dettopsomyia nigrovittata | reverse complement strand
TCTTTTTTTCGCGTTAGCTCTTTGGCCCATTTTTATTGAATTTTTGTTTTTTTCCCTGATCTAGCTTTTTTCGCTCAAAAAAAAAATTACAGCACTGCCGCTCACTGCAAATTTGAAGATTTTGAGTATGAGGAACTCTTTTATTTCTCAAATAGTTTATACAAACCAAATATGAAAGATATCGCCTTAGAAATAAGAGAGTTGGGTCTATTATCCTCCTTTTGACCCACTTAGAGTTGGAGTTATTTATTTTATTATTATTTTTTAGGTGGGATGATAAAGTGCTGGTGTTTCCGTTGGCCTTTATTACTTTAAGGCACAATGTACATTTTGCTGATGTACCATTTAGTTTTTTATATTTATATTTTTATATTTTTCACTTTTTGGCGTTAGAGTGACCAAACATAAAATATCGGAAATATCATCTCAAAAAATATCAATATCGTCTATTTTTGCCCAAAAAATTATCGCGATAATAATATTTTTTTTAAGAAAAATATCGATATATCGATATTTTTATATATTTCCGACATCCCTACCAATTAGCAAAGTAGGAGGACCTGGCACTGTTGGAAGCTGTTGTGGTTGCGGCATGTGTTGGAGCATTCACAGCAGCTGCAACTGCAGCGTGCTGCTTTACCACCGATACCAAACCCGCGCCTGTGGCAGTGGCCATGACCTTCCATGGAGTGACTTCCTCGGAGGTTGTTTGTGTCGACCGCACCCGTTAACCGTCGGAGTTCTAGCAGCCTTCATCCTAAGGGTCTGCCTAAGTGAGTCCTCCAGGGCAGCCAAATTTTTTAGATGCAGATCGATTATTTTGAAGCTCATTAATATACATTGCGAGTTTTAAAATAATAGGTGAAAAATTGCACCTGTGAATCGTTTTTTTCATATGAGGGGGGTGGTGGAGGAAATTGAAAACAAAATATTAGTGTGGTGCGCGTACAGAATTTGGACCTGGATACCAAATTTGGTTACTGTAGCTCTTATAGTCTCTGAGATCCACGAGTTCAAACAGACAGACAGACAGACAGACGGACGGACATGGCTAAATCGACTGTTGATACTGATCAAGAATATGTATACTTTATTGGATCGGAGATGTCTCCTTATGCCTGTTACATACATTGTCACCAAAATTATATATCCCTATTCCATTTTTCCAATGGATCAGGGTATAAACATAATTAGCATCATAATTATGCAATATTTCAACGCCGTAGACCCCTGCTCTACGGATATGGTCAAGAATATATACATACTTCATAGGGTCGGAAATGCCTCCTTCTGTTTTCACAAAAACTATATTATTTTTTATGTGGTGTAGACGAAAGAGTCTTGCAAAATTCATTGAACAACTGTTCGATTCGCCAAAGCGAAAGCGACTAGAAGACCTTGCTTTGCGACTGGGCAATTGTGTGCTGCATTCTTCACAACATTTTAATTGACGACCAGGAGGTTATTAGGATATTAATGAGGAAAATGAGCAAGATCTCTTGGCTACTGACTTAATAATTAATGAGCTTATTACTTCGGCAGCTGAAAGCAAGAGACTATCTACTATTTATGATCTAATGTTTTCATAAGAAAAACTCACAAATAAAGTTTATTATTTTTTATTTAATTATTTTTCCCATATTTCATTTCTAATTCTAATCTTAGGATGCGCTCTTTCTGCTCAAGCTCCATTTTTTTTAGCTGAAACTCATCCGCTCGGCGTTTATGCTCTAATCGACCAGCTCGATTGGTTGCAATTAACAAACAGCTGTTTTTTGTTGTGTTTTTGTTCTTTACCACTAAAATACACCTAAAAATACCAAACAATTTAACGTATTTTTTCACGACTTTTGCAACACTCTCATGTGTTTTTGCTTATACTAACACTTAACAATTTTGCAACGATACAACGATTTTCATAGTCATGGGCGGGGTCTTGTTCTCGTTGCAAGTGACACTCCATACAAATTGTTGTTGGTGTGCCTTGCACTTTTGCAACAATACAAGGATACAACACTTAGTGAACACCCTATACATACATATATGTTTTTTAAATGGATCGGGGTATGAAATGTATATCGTACACCCAAATATTTTAAAGTGGCTAGTATTTAGCTAGCTTATGCGAGCAACAGACTACACCTAGAACTGAAATGTAGCCACATACTAGTATGTATGTATGTATGATTGTGCAGCCTTCAAATCTACGTCGCATTGGCACACGCGTTGTGGTGAGCTCAGTGATTGTTAGTGTGTGGCTATGTGTGTGTGTGTTTTTTTTTTGTGTATTTGCGTCAGCTGCGCTGCTGCAAGCAAAAGGTATAAGTCACTTATAATAAGTGTATGTAGGCAGCGACGACAACAGAGGCAACTAATCAGGTGGCAAAAACAAACGACAATAGTGATGATGACAACAAAAATAATAAGGGGAGCATATGGAGACGCACAGGCAATGAAAATAAAAACAAAAATAACAAATAACAAATAAGAATAGCAATTTTCAGTCGACCGAAGCTTTCATACCCTCGCAAAGCATTTTCCTCCGATTGTTTTGCAGGCATCTAAAACAAGTAAGGAAGCTCTAGTCGAGTATGCTCGACTACGAGATACTCCGATCCAAGCGTCTAAATACCCACAAAATACTTATAAAGGTAACAACGATGCAAACGCATGCAATGTGGTCTTTGCTCTGCTGCTAGCGAAGGCAATGTCGCTGGTAGGGAGGGCGACGTCGCTGCTAACGTCATGCAACGACCAATGTCATACATGTTTCCTTTAGAAAATTTCAATATTAGTCAGATCATTATGAAAATGTTGTAGTAGATCAATATTATGATGCCAATCACAGATCACAAGTAAAATATTTGGCTGTTCTGTTATTTAAATAGACATCGCCTATCGATAAGCGCATCACATCGATTAGACGCGTAATCTGAATTACTTAAATTGATTAATAAATGCAAATAATTAATATAACAAACATAACAACAGCTCTTATAAAATATAACGAGCTAAATAAAATGATATTTTTATGAATTTATTACCAAAATTTTATTTAAATTAATAAAATGATCTTCAATAAATTTGAAAATATTACTTTCGATAAATCGAGCTATCGATAACGAATAAAATCATCTTAGCTGAAACAGTTTTTTCTAAACATATGTTTATAAACACATTCATGTACAAATACATACATACAAAATGAAAACAATTTTTTTTTTTTTTTTTTTTAATGTAATTTAATATGGACAATGATGCAATCATATTTTTCATGCAGCCTAAAAAAGCAATTTTTTTTTTTTTTAACTAATTGATTTGAAAAATTTTTGTAGTCTACTGTTACTATAATAGTAACTTATAGTACAGGTATCAAGAAATTTTTACTATCAATTGCCATGACTTGCCCAGGATTCGAACCCAGAACCTATTGTATAGAAAAATGACAACTTAGACAACTTAACCAGATAGGTCGACAACGAAAACAATAACAATTGAAATCTCCCTTGAACATGATGAGTCATCACCAGCAACGAATTCGCTTGCGCCTGTGCGTACACATTTGCATGTGTGTGTATACATGTACGCGTAGATGCGTATGTATATGTAAACATGTATGTACAGCTTATTTTTAGGGCTCCATATTGCTGCGACAAATACATAAATTGGTAAAAGATGCAATTGCTCTTAGAGGCAAAGTTTTAATCCTATCGAGCTTATTTTCACAGGTTAGGTTCGTGACTTGTAAGGAATACCTGGTGATATGTTAAAAGTTACACCTGCTATTCACGTTTTAATTTTCTGGCGTTGTGGGCGTGGCAGCCAAAATTTGATGCATTTCGATCAGCTGTAAGCTTAATAGTATATGTAGTGAGTTTGAAGACTATAGGTGGTAATTACACCTGTCATTGCTGAGGTTGAAATCTGTGAAAATCAGCAATTTCAAACTTGTTTGTTTATAAAATGTTTGTTTTTGATCCCATTCATATTATATTGGTACATTAGATAAATTATAATATTTCAATCATCTATGCCGAGTTTCACGGTCATGGAACAATAATTGCACCTGTGGTCATAGCTGTTAGCGCCTATCCCAGAAAAAGTGAAAAAATTGTTTGCTTTATAAATTCTTTATTTTTGATCCGGTCGGCCGTTCATTGGTACAGTAGATCAATTTTATGATGCCAACTGTGCTTGCTGAGCGTCATAGGTCAAATAGAACACCTGTTATTCGCACTTTTAGGTTTTGGGCTTTGTGGGCGTGGCATCTAAAATTTTTTGATGCAGATGGATTAGTTGTAAGCTCAATAGTACATTTCAAAATTACAAGTGAAAATTTGCACCTGTAAAACGTTTTTTTCGATTAAGGGGGGTGGTGGGGGGAGGGGAATTGCAACAAAAAACTTTATCTTTTATTTTTCACACTACACACAATTCTAAATGCCAAGTTTCGGATCTTTAGCTTTTTTTTTTGAGATAGCACTTTCAAATATCACCATTACAGAGGGTGCCGCTTCCGATTGTGGGAGTTGTGGGCGGGGCATCCAAAACTTTTTCATGCAGTTCGGTCAGTTGTCAACTCATTAATATACATTCTGAGTTTTAAGACAATAGGTGGAAAATTGCACATGTAAATCGTTTTTTTCTAATGAGGGCGGTTGTGGGGGGAAATTGAAAAAAAAAATATTAGTGTGTTGCGCGTTCAGTATTCGGACTTGGATCCACGCGTTCAAACAGACGGACGGACAGACGGACATGGCTAAATCGACTCGGCTGTTGATGCTGATCAAGAATATATATACTTTATGGGGTCGGAGATGTCTCCTTATGTCTGTTACATACATCGTCATAAAACTATTATACCCCTTTTCATTTTCAATGAATCGGGGTATAAAAAGTTTTTCCATACAACTGCCGCGCCTATTTTATACATTTCAGCACAAAATTATATTACCATCTTGCCAGGGTGCACAAAAAAAAACTATATTGAATGAATCATCTCAAGATTGAACTACAAAACGCAGCTAAAAACAACGCTTTAACGCTGCAACTTTGAAGCCATGCTTCGAACTTCGAAGCGAATGTTGTCTGCATCAGAGCAATAGTATTGGTTTGACTTCGTAATTATTTTATATTAGCCAGTTACCCGGAGCTTTGGTACAGTATACGACCTACGGGATACGAACTACAGTATACGGGATACGAACAGGTTGGGTGCTTCTCTCTCTTCTATATTTTGCCATTACATTTATTTGTGCACCTTACATTAAACAATTAAATACAGAGAGAGACTATCCAATTTTTTATACTTGGACGGCTGCGAAGCTCGGTAACTGGCTAGTAAAAAAATAAAGAAATAAATATAATTAGACAAATTTTCATATCTAATATTTAATGTACATATATAAATTAAATGTTGCTAAATATAAACATATGCATTTTTAAAGCGATCCTGCAGGCTCGTTTTCAGGATAATACGATCTTCTCGTACTGCGGTGCATTTTTTCATTCCCGATCCTTGCTTCTTTTCCACTTCACCTATCTCACGATATTTTTTTAAAAATCGACGCACTGAGCTTTCATTACAACCTGTTTGAGCTGCTATTTGCCGATTCCATACATTTTGTTCAGATAATAAAATAATTTACTGCTTTTCCCGAATACTAAACTGCTTTCCCTTAGGAATACTTTTAAAGGTGTCTTCAAAAATAATATTCTAGAAGAAGCTATTTTGACAACTGACATCTTGAAATGATGAATCTATGTGAAGAATATTTAAGGGAACCCCCCCAAAAGAAAAAATTTGAGTATAGAACGGCATTTATCGAAATCCCCGCATAGTGATGACAACAATTCATAAATTTTCGAGGTGTGGCCTTTTCTGTTTCGCCGCGTGTATATAAATTAAATGTTGCTTAATATAAACATATATTAACACATAATTAAGCTTTTAAGCATAGTTTGTTATTCATTAATTAATTTTATTCAATATAAATTAATCGTCGGTAAAGATTTGAAAAAGGCTCGAAATCAGTCACATTTAAAAAAAAAACCATAAACGTGCCCAATTTCGAGCATATGTATGTAGGTATGTATGTACGTGAAGTGGGCTGCACGCAATTTCTGACTCACTTAAAGTTGGATGCTAGCGGAGCCGCATAGCGCTGCAATATCGGTAATGAAAATCAATTTCCGATGTAGTTGAAATGTTTTAAATAGAAAATAAATAAATTTTTAAATAAAATATTTAGTAACTCTGTTTTAAAATTGTTTGTGTGTTATAGAGCATAATAAATAAATGTTAAAATGCAGCAGTCGTTTACCAACACTGCTCATATCATCGCTCTCGCATTTCCAATTTGTTCTTGGTTTGTTTAAATACACGCACAAGGGGCAACGACAAATGGACACAACAAATTAAAGCATCAGAATGGAAGTAAATGCAATAAACACAGAAAATGTTGCCGACAAACCATTCCCATCTCCGGCAAAAGGTAAATGGGAACTTCTTGCTTGCTTGTACGATACTCATTGGTTTTCCATACAGATAATGAAACGGGTGAAGACTGGGAGTGGCGCTGTCAGCCCATTGAGGCTGTGCAGCGTGGTCTGCATCCATACGTGCTGGATCATTTGTCACCCGTCCAGCCAAGCAGCCAGCATAAAGTCATGTACCTCCATCCGATAAGGGAGCAACCAGGCGAGCCTCCGCGTCCGTTTCGGGCAGCGCACAGATGGGATGCTGAGCATGTGCGTCTGCCGTGTGCGCTGGAGAGTAAATATCCGGTTGAGGGTGAAGATGGCAGCTCAGAGATTGGCTCCCGCTGGGACATGATTCAACGATCGCTGTTGCGTCCCATAAACAATAGCAAACAGCTGCAGGCAGCGATTTTATCGTATAATGCCTCCTACAAAGGCCAATGGAGTTTTCGGGCACTGCACACGCTCTTTGAAGAGGAGCTTGACGAGAGCGAATCGCGTGTCTTCTTCGAGGATCTACTTCCTCGCATTATTCGTCTGGCGCTGCGGTTGCCGGAGCTGGTCCAGGCCCCCATACCGCTGCTCAAGCAGAATCAATCCTGTGCTCTAACACTTAGTCAGCAGCAGATTTCCTGCCTACTTGCCAACGCCTTTCTTTGCACATATCCACGTCGCAACACGCTCAAACGCAAATCAGAATACAGCAATTTTCCGGATATAAATTTCAATCGGTAAGTAATGTAAGATGAAGGATGCGTTTTGTTCCATGAACTTTTCTCTTTTGTGTGTTTACAGATTATACCAGTCCACTGGTTCTTCTGTGCTGGAGAAGCTCAAGTGCATTTTTCATTACTTTCGGCGCGTCTGCTCGACGGATCGAGACGCCAGCAATGTGCCCACTGGCTGTGTTAGTTTTGTGCGACGCAGCGGTAAGCCGGAGAGCCAGGTGCATTGGCAACTGAGTGGAGCAAGCATTGTTAGCATACCGATACACATCAATGCCGGCGGTACTATAGAGGATCAGGGCATTGGCTTGCTCCAAGTGGACTTTGCTAACAAATTCTTAGGTGGTGGTGTCCTCGGCCATGGATGTGTACAGGAGGAAATACGTTTTGTCATCTGCCCGGAACTACTTGTGTCCAAGCTCTTCGCCGAATGCCTACTTCCTACGGAAGCGCTGCTTATGGTTGGTAGCGAGCGTTATAGTAACTATACCGGCTATGCTGGAAGCTTCCTTTGGGCTGGGAACCACGAGGATCAGACACCATATGACAGTTCACGAAGAAGGCGAACGGCAATTGTGGCCATCGATGCGCTGAGCTTTTCATCCACCTCACAGTCACATCAATATCGTGAGGAACTGTTATTGCGTGAGCTAAACAAAGCTTCCATTGGTTTTAAGCATACTCTATCAACACCGGCTCCAGGTGTTGCAACCGGTAACTGGGGATGTGGCGCCTTTGGTGGTGATCCGCATCTAAAAGCCCTCATACAGATAATCGTCTGTGCACATCACAATCGCCCATTAGCCTACTACACCTTTGGCAATTACCAGCTGCGGGACGATCTGCATGTACTCTGGCAGCTCTTTCGCGCCCAGGGTACGACTGTGCAGCAGTTGTGGTCGGTGGTACGTAGTTTTAAAAAGGAATGCGCCAACAAGACCATCTATGATTTTGTGCTAGAGGAATTGAAGAATAGAGACAAGGAGTCAGCTCCTAGAATCAAGGGAAATTTACAATCTACATTACTAGGAGCAACGGAAGAGGAAATTTCCGTCAAGTCCGGAATCACAATGCAACACAGCCCAGTAAAGGACAATTTGGAAATTTCAACTTGCAATGGACTGCTGCTCTCCGACGATGATGATGAACAGCAGGCCAATGCCATGATGCTGGCTGCAACCTTGGAGAGTGCGGGTAACAGCAGCAGTAGCAACAGCAACAATAGCAATACAGCTGAAGCTTCAGTAAGCGCTACCAGCTCCACCACTAGCATGCGCCAATTAACGTTACTGGAAATGCTTGATCGGCACTACGACCAGGGCCAGGCAAATTGCTCCAAGCGACAGCACCAATCATCAATTCATCCGGACAAGGGCGTCAAAACACGCAGAGATTGCAAAAATGATGATGCGAGTGGTATCAACAACAGCCACTAAATCATTAGATCACCAAAACGAAGTTGATAAATTTTCTGCATTTTAGTTTTTTTGCTTAAACTGAATTTATATCAAGTAAGAAACCTTTAGTCGACTGTGCTCGTCTAAGAGATATCCCGAAATACCAACTGCTGCTTACTTGAAATAGCAACAATAATTAAGGTGTATGACCAAGGCAACGACCAATGAAAAATTAGTTTTCTTTATAAAACTTGCAATTTTTAACCGATAGTCATGAAATGGGTTAACTATATCAATGTTGTTGCTGATCAAGAATATCTTTATATACTTTATAGGTTCACAAAACTATAATACAAATTTTCGCTGTTCAAATTATTCGGGGTATTAAAAGTTTGATTTCATTAAGTTTTTAAGAACTATAATTTAATTGTATTTGATTGATTTTACATTGGACAAATCAATTTTGAAAAATTTTGTGTGAAAAAATTTTTTGGAATCCAATTTTTAACTTTCATTAATACATTTATTATTACATCATTAGAAATGTTACAACTTAACTCATGTATGTATCGAATCAATTTGTATTGGTCCGCAGCTTAGAATAAAATTACTTTGTACTAGTTTGGCGTGATATAATATTGTTAAAAATGCCAAGTATATAGCTTATATATTATATAAGACTAACGTATTTTATATGATTATTTTATTAGTTTAGAGGAAAATATAAATTATTATAAAATTTTCTATATTATTTTTTTGTCTGGAGAGCATAGCAGCATAACAGCATTTATCAATAGTTTTTAAAACTTATTACTTGGAGTAATACCCAAGTAATACCGTCCCAATGACGGTTAAGAATATTGTGATCCGATTTCGATGTGAATTACTCAGATTATGAAGATCTTAGTCTAACTGTATAGATGTTAAGTCTGTTTATAAATGTTAAGATGCAGATGCTTTCTTTGACACCTATAGGATATAGTTATCCGGTATTTCTGAGATCGACGCGTTCGGGCAGACGGGATATACATGTGTACATATATACTAAATGTTCGTGATGCCTTTTTCTGCCTGTTACATACAGTTTTTAAATTCTATATTACCCATTTTTAGTCCATCTTCAATGAGATCAGGGTACAAATGTGTGTACTGTCATAGTGTAACAGGTCTCCGGTCAGGGGTATTCAAGTTTTTCTTACTGTAGGCAGTGCGGTGGCAATACTACATCATCCGCATAAGTAGCCATCACTTTCTAGCACAGAATAGAACACCTCTGTTTTCTTTGTTGACTTCCGACTCTGTCCATTAGTATCTGACAATAGGAAAATAGGACCTTTGGAGCAGTAAGAATAGGGCTGGTAACATGATTTTAAGCTTGTAAACCAAGTCTGAATGTCAAACACGATCAAAAGCCTATCTATGTACTATATCTTGAACAGTGTCACTAATAAGCCCATCAACATTGTGCATTGGGCCTTGGGATAGTTGGCATGCATTATGGTATATCCGTTGAATTCAAAATATGATATGTCAGTGGAATTAGTTAATGCGATTAGCAATATACATATAATATAAATGTTGTTCCTCTCCAATTGTTTATGAACACAAGGTCAAGTTTACTTGTTTGATTTTCGTTGGTGGTGGGTGAAAATAAGAAAAAGAAAATATTTTATTAATCTGATTACAGTCTTTGAACTGGGTACAAAACTTGGAGTCTCTAGCTCTTTTATTCTCTGAAATACATGCTTTCAAACATAAGGAAAGCGTTAAATGAACTCGGCTATTGATCCTGAGAAAGAACAGATATATATGTATGTATTATAGGACCGGTGATGTGTCCTTCTGTCTGTTACATACATTGTCTCAAAAAAACTTTCCCCTTTTTTCATATGGATTGTAGTTTAAAATATAAAAAAATCAAGGTCGAGAGTGCTCGACTATGAGATACCCCAATCTAAGCATCAATCTCCACTAGTTACTTACATATGTATGCATACCAACAACAACGGTCTCAATGTTGCTGCTCGCAGACCACGCTCTCTTCTTACACCGGTCAACGATTGTCATCGAAAGTCACGCTAGGCGTTTGTCGATCTCAGGTGCTGCCAAGTATGGATTTTTTTGTGAGTTGATCCGGTTGATTTTTGGTCAGTTGGAACTACTTATCTAAAAATGTATGTTAATGAATAGCAAAAGGACACAACACACAAGAGGCAACAAGAACTGCTTATGCTTTTAACCTTTTGTTACTAGGAACCTAGAACCTTGAACCTTTTTACGATGCAAACAGAAAAATAAACGTAACATGTTACATTTTATGTGGTTTGCGTTTTGTCAACATACTGTACACATGTCGCAGTAATAAGGGGATCATCCAAAAGAATATGCCGGGCAATTTGGCCCGCGGAGCAAAAATAAACAAAACAATAAGTGTCACAGAGGCCAATTGATTGTCATAGCTCCTTATTAGCTTTACTATGTGTATGTGTATGTGCGTGTGCGTGTGTTTGTGTGGCCGTACTCTGTCTCATTAGTTCAAATAAAGCTGGTCCGAACAGTCCAGCCACATATTATTCAATTATGTAAACCTGGTAAGTTGGCCACCTCGTTTATATTTAAAAACCCAAAACCAGGGTCTGAAACCGGTTTAGTCTTCATTTTTCCATTGCCGGAGCCACACTAGTTGAAGCAAGCGCTCAGAAACGTTAAAAGTCCACAGAAATTAAACAGCTTCGTAGATATATTCGTCAATTGAAGCCATTACTATGAGCCAAATCGGTGGACCAGCAGCACGGCCACGCAATTGGACACTTCGAGGCGCTGTGCTGCTCTTAGCGCTGCAACTGCTTCAGACACCAAACGGACTACACCATACTGAGGAGGGCCTTGAGCTTCTATTTCGTGAACGGTATATGAAATTTAAATTTGTTTCTGGAATCTGCTTTTAATATTTTTATTCATAGAAAGCTATTAGTAAGAGTTTATACAAGCAAAATTGTGACCTATAGGAATTTTAGAAGCTAAATTTAAAATCCAGATTTGAATATAATGTACTCATAAATCGGATGTAGTTATAGAAATTTTAATATAAACAATATATGTATGTATGTATATGTGGATATCGTCATCAGGTTAGCACACCCTTGCTTCTACGAGTAGTTCATTACTTTTGGCTCATTCTTACCAAAGCCAGAATTGCGAAAATTCCAAGAAAATATTCATGTTTTACTATGCCCTATATTCAAAAAGTTTTCTAAAATTTTTTTTTTTAAATCAACTGGAAAATTTACTATTTACTAATTTAAATTTGATAATAAGGTTAGCACACATTTTTTTTTTATGGTGGTAACATATTATATATAGATTAATTCGAATATTTTATGATTTAGTAGTTAAAACTGCTCGCATAAATTCAATTCAAAAGCGATTCGTACAACTTTTCAATCATATTCAAAGAAATGGCACTTTTTATGATGACTTTAATTAATTTATCCTCACAAATCGGTGAGCAAAGCGGCCATTACAATAAATCGACGTGTGTCGTCTTAATCATCTGGGAAAAATTAGGCATCTGAAGGTCATTGAAATAATAATCAATGATCCGAAAACACAATATAGTGCCAAACAAATCTCCAGCTCATGTGTGAAATTTAATTTGATTTATTTTCAAGTATCTTTATCGATTCCTTGATACTTTTTAAACAGTAGGTATTATCGTTTTAACACCAAAAGTTTTATTGATCTTTGCGGTTGTTACACGAGAGTTGGATGCATCTCCCAAAATACTCTATTAGCAGTATCGGAAATCACTTGATTATTGCCTTCTTCATTATTTCCACCATATCCCGACTAATTACGTTGGAATTCGTATATAACTTTTGGACTTTAGCCAAATTTTCGGAGTATTTCAGAAATTGATAACTTTATATCCTGAAACGCTCATTTTGCAACAGCCCATTATGTATATACACATATACATATATATGCCTATAGTGGCTGTATACTTTGTTAACTATTTTCTCGATAACCATTAAATAGTTTACCATACAGTTTTAAAATTTTGTAATTCCCCTGCTCAAAATAAACGGTCTCCGTCTGCTTAATCTCATGGACCCTAATGACTATAAAAGCTAGAGACACTAAATTTCGTATCCAAGTCACGCAGTATCGAAATATTTAAGTTTTTTGATATTTGTCCACACATACTTTATCATTTAGCTATCGGTTTTAAGAGAAGCATCGCATTTAATAATGAAAATAATTCAGATTCCCTAATTTCTAATGCAGTTCCGAATCCGATTGGGAGAACGTTTGGCATCAAGAAACGCATTCTCGTTGCCGGGACAAGTTGGTGCGTCAGCTCTACTGGGCCTGTGAGAAGGATATATATAGGTTAACGCGACGCAATCGCAAGAGAGCAAGAGATGAGGCCTGGACTAAGAACAGCTACAACCGTAAGTTCATATTTAATCTAATGTCGAACAAACCGAATACCATTCGTATTCCATAATTACGCACACCTTGCACAGCAGCTTCTAGCGCCGCCGCATCCACCTGGCTGAATGTTAATTATGCTAACATGCTGCTTCGCAGTCGACGCTCCGATGCGCCATCCATTACAAACGAGTGTTGCACCAAGGTCGGTTGCACCTGGGAAGAATACGCCGAGTATTGTCCATCCAACAAGCGCCGCAATCATTACTGAAAGTACCCAACTCCTTCGATTGCGCTGCTTCTATGAAAATAGACATTCAATCTATACATAAATACACTTATACAATTACCTTTTTTTCGAAGAACTATATTTTTTTTCTATTGTCGCTTAAATAAAGTTGTATACTACAGAATTTATCATAATAGATTTATTGAATCAAACTCCGATTGATTGAGAATGGGGAGTAAAAGTGAGTTCATGTTTGCAAGATGCGCCTTTCAGTGCGAATAAAACAAAAACTATTATATATATTATATATATCCAATTGCAATAATTTTTTATACCCCGATTCATTAAAAATGTGACGATGTATGTAACAGGAATAAGGAGACATCTCCGACCCTATAAAGTATGTACATATATTCTTGATCAGTATCAACAGCCGAGTCGATTTGGGTATGTCCGTTCGTTCGTCCGTCTGTTTGAACGTAAGAATCACAGAGACTATAAGAGCTACAGTAACCAAATTTGGTATCTAGGTTCGAATACTGCACACGCTATTTTTTTGGATTTCTCCTCACCACCCCCCTCATTTGAATAAAAAAAAAACAATTTACAGGTGCAATTTTTCACCTGTACTTTTGAAACTCGCTACATATACTAATGAGCTTATAACTAATCGATCTGCATCAATAAATATTACCTGGCACGCCCACAATGACCAAAACCTAAAAGTGCGAATAACAGGTGTTTTATTTGACCTATGACCTTGAAGCTGAGCAAGCACATTTGGCATCATAATATTGATCTACTGTACCAATGAACGGCCGACCAGGTCAAAAATAAAGAATTTATAAAGCAAACAAGTTTTTCATTTTTTCCTTGATCAGCGCTAACAGCACCACAGGTGCATTTATTATCCTATGACTTTGAAACTCGGTATGGATGATTGGAATATTATAATTTATCTAATGTACTAAGAAATCGAATCAAAAACAATCATTTAAATAAGTTTGAAATTGCTGATTTGCATAGATTTCAGCCTCAACAATGACAGGTGTAATTACCATCCTTTTTTTTTTATTACTTTGCTTTATTTATTGAATCTTCTCTATTTTGAGACTAACAGTAAGTTATCGAATCTTATAATTATACAATTTTTCACAGTTTCATATTGAACTGCTATTGATTGCGCGTCCCTAGTGTCTATCGCTGGGTTTGTTAAATCATTACGACGAAGACGGGAGAGGCTGCACAGTCTTGTGAGGCCTCGCGCTAAATGGTTTAGATGTGCAGCAAGTTTGTTAATGTATTTATTCTTTTGTTCAGCTATTACTTCTTTAACTGGTGGAACGTTTAAGTCT
>JBANCX010000651.1:0-14639 GCA_037040065.1 Dettopsomyia nigrovittata | reverse complement strand
CTTATGCCTGTTACATACATTGTACATCGTCACAAAACTATTATACCCCTTTTCATTTTCAATGAATCGGGGTATAACAAGAGAAGAGAAGACAACAGACATCCTCGCAACGTAGCATAGAAATCCAATTGAGTGTGACCGTATTACATTGTCTGAGCTAACTCAAAGTCGGTGCACATTCTGTTAGTATTCAAGGGATGTAATTATGATTCAGTGTGTGTGTGTGTGTGTTCTCGTGTGAATGTAAATGTGAGTGTGGCCAGACAGTTTAAACACAAAGGCTGTGTGCACGGAATGCAATAACCATGACAACAAGAGGTTTCAACTGCATTCGAGTAGAATACACTGAACAGTGGCAAATACACACACTTATGACAGTCAGTCATAAGCTTGATTTTTATATTTTTTTAGTCCTACTTATTGGACTATGGGCAAACACAGTTGTTTTTAATAAACGTAGTCTACTGTACTTATACTACTGGTATCTAGAAATTTGTACTATGAACTGTCATACCTTTCGATTCGTTTCCAGAACTTATTGTTTAGAAAAATTACAATTTAGACAACATTACCAAGATTTTTAAAAATATATTTTAAGCTTTCAGTTGGACTTAATGCCTTTTTAATCAATATCAATTATTACTACAAATTTACTATTTTGCAATATGCAACAGCTTAAAACTATTTAAATATTTTGATTTTCATTTCTTATTTGAAATTTAAAATTTTCATATGAAAAAAAATCAGAAAAAAATTAACAAATATTTTTTTATAAAAATAATAAAAATAATGTAAGCGAGCTTTCCATTCTTTAAATTTAACGTTTAACCTAAAACCAAACTATACAATTTTAATATTACAATTATTATCACTAAATAATCGTTTTTAACATTTTTTTAAAAATAAAATAAATATAAACAAAAATTGAATATTATTCCATAGTCTCCACTGTTGCTAGCTTCAATAAACAGACTTAAACGGCTTTTGCCTTTTGCCTTTTGATATAGTGCTCTCCACAAATGTCAAGTTGTCTCTATGTTTGTTTAGCTCAACATCTGCTGCTGCTGTTGCAAATAGTTCGTAAAGCAACAAAAAAAAATAGACTATAAGAAATAAGCCAACTAATAATGTTCAAGTGTCAACATCTCAGGGCTTAAAGCGCCTCAAAAGCAGACAGACAAAGTAGTTAACGTTTAGTGAAAGTGACTTTTAGCTACCAACTTGGCTGCTGCTGCTCTCTCTGTCTTTCTCACACTTTGGGAAAGGCTCACTTTGCATACATAGTATAATTCAATTTGGATAGAGGCCTCTTGTCAACGTGCAATGTGAAATTGTCTGCTGTCTGCTTGCAACATGCAGCAACATGAAAAAAGAGTGCAAAAAAAATCGTGTTTTTCATTGTGCACAATTCAATTTGGTGAAAATGTAATCGATTCTAAAGATGTTCAAAAGTAAATAACATGATATAAGGAAGAAGAATATATTTACTTACTTACTTACAAGTATATTAGCTTGCGCATATGTAAATTTCAATTTTTTGGCACGTTTATGTACGTGTTGAGGTCGCATTGAACTGATACACGGACGAAACTTTTACTTGTGTTTGCGTCATATTGTAAGAAAAGTAAGTAAGAAAAGTAAGCTATACTCTCATATCATAGTATCGTACTACTATATCAGTTATAAATCCCAAATTATTTAGTTTTGGAGCTTTCCGAAATAGTTATACAGACATCCTGATCACTGTTTCTTGAGCGAGGCGCAATTTTTTATTTATATTTTATTAAGATAGACCACTGACCTTCAGACCGCTAAATAAATACATTTGAAACTTAAAGAGGTCGCTATAAATAATAAAATTATTTATATTATATATACGAGTATTATCTCAGATATTTTATAACATTTAATTTTTTACTGTGCACATGATTGTAGCTTTTATTACTTTTCACATTTTCTTCATATTTATTTTGCTTTTAAAATATCATTTATTTAACTTTATTCTATTCTATACTATTCTATCTATCTAATATTGCAACATAAATCCATATTAAATATTTTGTATTACATTTTGTTTGCATTTTGCATCTGAAAAATTCTCAGCTCAACAATCGAGCAACCAAGCGAAATTTATGAACATTTTTGCTGCCACAGCTGCAACTACTACGACTACTAGTGCAACAACAACGGCAATAATATCAAAGTTTTGGCCTTTTTTTGGTTGTTTTGTAGCTCTTTTTTTTTTTATTCTCTTTTTTGACACAAAACATGTATGAACAAATATTTTAGCTTATTCGTGCCATGCACCCTCTGGACCATCTGCTATATCGCCAGTCCCGACAACCCCTTATTTAACAAAAGAAAAAGCTAATAGTGTTTGGCCATTTTTCAAAAATGGACGCCGCCGCATGGCGTACGCTCAAAATTGGCGGAAAGGCGTTCTCTCACGACTTTTAGCTGAGATGAAAACTCGTTAGATGCAACACACTCACACATATATACATACGACTATACTAGATGTGATAGATATATATATATATATATATATATAGATACTTTTATAGTGTATGCTGGCATTGTCGTTAGCTAGAAAGTTTGTTGGAAAATTTTTTATCAGCATGTTAAGGCAATGACATGACCACATCAAAACGACACGAATAATAAACAATGAGAAGGTGGACAATGCAGAAAATAGAGAAAGGGTAACAAGTAACATGATATAAAACCACAACATGACTGGCCTTGTGTGCATAGTATTTATAAGAGTACTTTAGTTGCTATTTCATAAATCTAAAAATTTGCTTAAAGAAATATTTTGTTGAATTAAATTTACGGAAAAAGTATTTAAGAAAATTGTTTGTTTTCTATTTCAATTTATTATTCTTATTTGTGATTTATTGCATACAAAAGTCAGTTGATAAGAAGAGAGTTACTTTGTTTGTTGGAACTTAAACTTCGTTGTATGATAATCTAATAAGAAAAGTATAATAAAATAGAAGCAAAGAATTATTTTATCATTAAATTATAAATATTTAAGTTCTATAAATTATATTGTATTTATATTCTATACAATTATATTTTTATATTATTATTATAATATTTTTTATAACAAAAAAAAATATGTTTTCTCGATAAAAACCCATTTAAAATTAATTTTCTTTAAGATTTTTAAACTATAATAAAAAGAATATATAATCTTTTAACTTCTCACATACAATAAAAGAAATCTTATCGTTATGTCCTCGAAACATTTTACAAAGTGTTTTAAACTTTTAATTCTTGTTATGTATGTTGCAACATTAAAGTTGTGTTGCATTTACGCTTGAGTTGTGTTCGTTTGTAACCTAGACATACACAAACACATAGCTTAAGTGGCACTAAGTATTATGAACTAAAGACTTTGTCTTTAGACTTGGTTTAATAGCAGCCGAGGCACAAACAGTCTGTCTATGACCTACCCAGTGCAACCACCCATTCACTCATCTACACGCCCATTCACTCAGTCAGTCGAGGCAACCATCTTTTTGCCAAGCTTATTACTTTGTGCGATTATATGTCATATTTGTGTTGCTTGTTTCTGTTTCTCTCTGTTTCTATTTCTTTGTATGTCATTTATGATGTCCTGTGTGGAGAGCTGTCAGCAGTCAGTTTATCATTTTGCTTTTATTGGTCATGTGTTGTTACTAACTAAATTAGTTCAAATTATTTATGATCTTTAATTTATTTTATGCGTGTGCCTTACTGGAACTATTATTTTTATTATTTATCTATAAAATATACATAGAAAACAATTATGTTTGTTTATTGTTTTTTTAGGGGCCTAATAATATTTAATTTTTTTAATAAAAATTCAATTAATTTATTCTATTTGTCTCTTAAGCATTTTGTAACGATAACTTAATTATTTTTTTTTTTTTTCTAGAATATTATTATTATTTATAGAGTTTGTTAACAAATTAATCGTATAAAAATAATTATTTAGATAAACATACTAGACGGCAGTTGGGGAGAAAAGTTTTTCATATAATAACTTAGCTTAGCTGAAAGCTTCTACAGAATTCTATAGAATTCTACTATCTAAATATGCTTCATTAGAAAGCTTAAATCAACTGTTGGACACACATAATTATGATTATTAATGTTCATAGGGTTAGTTGGCTTTTATTGAGTTTAAAATATCCAAGTTCACATTACACATACGCCACAGCAATGAAAAGCTAACAAGAATTTTCTAAGCACAAAAAAAAAAATAATCGTAAAAATACACATTTGCCAGAGCAAAGTAAAAGGGAAATAGAAAATACCAAAATACACACACACACAGAGACACAAAAAAAAAATCAACAGAAAAAAAAAAGGAAAAACGTTTTCGACAACTACATGCAACATGGGAAATCTGAACGTCGCATAAGGACCAGTTGTGTCTGTGTATCCTGCTCGATTTTGTAGTTTTGCTGTCTGTGTTTCCTTACCCCAAACCTAGGCAACTGGCACGCTAACAACACTCGTCAGCGTTATGAGACACACTTCATATTGCTAACTGCCTCTCTTTCGGTCGTTCGTATTTTAACTTGCACTTTCTTCTTCTTTCGCTCGCTCTCCTGTGGTTACATGTGAGCTTGTTATTTTTCAAAACGAGTTAAAATTAGCATAGTTATAGCAAACGTGCAACGCGTCCTCTCAGCACTGACTAGAAACTGTATGTATGTGTCTGGCTGCTGTTGCTGCTGCTGACTTTGTAATGATGTGAAAATATAATGAACTCTGCAGTTGCGAAATTGAATGAAAACATTTGCGATTGCAATACAGACAGAAAGAGAGAAAAAAAAGGAAAAGCCACCAAAAAAATTAGGAAAACTTCAATGTAGCAGGCAGCACTTGATGGTTGCTTTAATTGGGGTTAGTATCTAGATCAAACCTTTATTTTTTTAGGCAACTCTTTTAGTTAATTTTATCTTTCACTCTCTGTCTCTCTATTGATAGTTCCCTCTTTAACTCTCTGGCTATGCCATTAGCAGCATCAAATTCAGGTCAGCTGCGTAATGCGTCACATAAGTGCCTATAAGTATGCAATACACTTTTGCATCTGAGTTTACCATACAGCCAGCTCAACTCTATACTAAGTAGTAATAGTATCAACATGGCCTATGGTAGCCTCACAGGCAACTTCTCTCTGTTTACTTAGCCTATAAAACTGTAGCACTTGAACAGTAGCAGTGTTGTCGCATTTGAAATAAACAAAAAAAAGAGCTTAACGCACAAAATTGTATTTAATTAAACTAATTGGTACTTCAAACACTAAAAAAAAAATATCAATAAAAACCTTTGAAGTCTTTTATTATTTTTATATTTAAATAAATTATACTTTTAATATTAAACACACAACAATGTTAATGCAAAACTTAAATAAAATAAGAATTTATTTATAAACTATAATAAAATAAAAATAGTTATTTATTGACTAATAAATTTAAATATAATTAAAAATTATTGGAGAAGAAAATGCTGAAAAATCCAAAACAAAAAGAAAGAAAAGTTTACTAAAGAACATAATTTTAGCTTTTTTCTAAGATTTTTCAACACTGTTTTTTTTTTTGTATATAGAAGAAAAGAGTTAAAATGAACACAGGTAGGTAGCCACCAAGAAGGCAACGCGTTAAGCATGAAAGCGTTCAGGCAATGCTGCAAAAAAATATAAAAAAAATAAACAATAGGAAGCTGTTTCCACTGAAAGTGAATATAGAGTAAAAAAGAAAGTGAAAAGAAAAAAAACACTCAACTCTGTGGCATCAAGTGACACACAAACCGCATAGGCAGGCCCTAGCCCCAGCTTTTGACTCTGTTGACCTAAAAATCTCATTTGCTGTTTTTGCTCATTTCAGTAGGCTCTGGTCTCACTCTTTCAATTTTTTTTTTTTTGCAAACTTTTGTCGCGCCTTCAACTGCTGCTGTGGCTGGTCTCGCTTTGTTTATTTGTTCAAGCCTTGGTCGCCTCAAGCTACTACTACTACACAGGCAGCATATTCTTTTGATATCAAAAAATATTTGAGCAGTAACCAATTGAATAGAAACTGCAAGCAGAAAAAAAACAGAATGAGAAAAATATGGAAGCAGGAAATTTGAGGAAATGAAGTAAACTGACCTAGCAGTGGCAGGCAGCTCTGCCATATGTTACATACATCCCTTACGGCTTCACTTGATTTCCTTTCTGTTTTTTTTTTTTTTGTTCTACCCGTGCTTCATGTCAAGGCTGTATGGCACACACACACATACACACACACTTAGCACTTAATATTTGAGGTCCTTTTCCTATTGTCAACTGCTGCTTTAAAAATCATATACGACAAGAATTTTCAATTTTCAGTTTAATTTTTTTTTATAGCTAAAAGCTTTTAAATTTTTATGATAAGTTAAAAATCAATGAGACGTTTCAATTAAATTATTATTTTTATTGATTTCTTTTTACTTTCAGGTAAGTTATCAAAAAAACTTCAAAACTGAATTGAGGTTAAAGTTGAACTGAGCCATAAAGTGTTGCACATAACGTGAGTATATGAAATATACATTTATGTTTATGATCGAATGATGACCGAAACAAAAATATAAATTTCTGTATGTTCTGTATCAAAAGGTATATTTATTTTCATTATTTATCTGATAGTATTTAGTTCAATAAAATGAAAATTTATCCAACTGAGAAAAAGAGCATTTTCCTCTCTGTTACTAAGAAATTATATTTAAAATATCGATGCACATTGCTAGAAAAATAGAATTTAACAAATAAAATTATTTTAATAAAAAAAAACAAATGAGAAATTTCGAATACAAGTCACATTTTTGTTCTTTTATTCTTTCATATGAAGAGATTTATGTTCCTTTGATTAACTGGTTAATTTATTTGTAAAATTTAATATTTTTTTTCGAAAATACTCTTGCCTAGAATTTATTAAACTCAAACTTTTTCAAAAAATTACATTTTAAATCGGATTTAATTTAATTTATTTTTCTTATGCAAAGACACGGTCTCAATCTTAATATGTTTTGAGTAGATTTATAGAGATTTTGTAGGAATTTTCTACTGAATGTCAAAGCAAATTGAAACTGAAAGCAAGTCGAAAATTTTTATATTTATATTTTTATTTTTTCTCGGTCACTGTCAGTTAATAATTCAACGCTAGAGAGAGAGAGACAGTGTATTTTGTCATTTCCCCCCAAAAATAATGTTTTAGATTCTTTATTTCGTTTTTTTTTTTTGTATTATTTTATGCAGAAAATGTCACATGCAAATCTTTACCTTAATATGCGCGACAGAGTTGGGAAAAATAATATAAAAAGAATAGAATGAAAATTGTGTTAGCCGCGACAGCCTGACAAAATGATAGATGGCACAGACAAGAGCTGAGAAGGAGCATAAGTACAAAAAAAACCCTCAAAAAGAAAAAAAAAATTAGCGTAGGCTGGCAAAAGCTTGCTTCAAAAGCAATCAAAATGACAACTTAAGCGGGCTTCATTCCCAGTGAAAATTGAATAAATATATATGTATATTGTACAGGCGAAACAAAAGTTCCATGTAAATAATAATATTAAGAAAATTAAATTAAAGACAACCAAAAAATGGCGACCCTTTCTTGGGGTTTTATCTAGGTGTATGGGGAAATTGGTCAACCCTTTAAAAAGTAAAAAAAAAATGGAACCATGCTTGACTAATTGAAGCATAACAACAACATTTTTTTTTCGCAGTGTAGCTATCTGTGCAACGAATTGCAATTTGAGGGTTAAACAAAAAAAATTTCAGTTAAACTAATTTAGACAAGTGTCAAGGGTCTACGCATATTTTTGAATAGTCCTTGCCTTCTTAACATAATTTTTTTTATGAAAATTGTTTAAAAATACGTTCAAAGTTAAAAATATCCTTTAAAAAATTTTCCAAAAAAAAAAAGAAAATAATTTTCGGTTAGAAGACCCGCAAGTTACAACAACCAAATTTAAAGAAAACTCAGACAGATATATATATATAAATACAGTGAAAAAGACTTGTTTCTGTCTTTGTACTGCCTTGTCATACCCTGTATCCCAACGAAAATGATTGAAGAGGGTACCATAAACTTTTTAAGTTTTTTAAATTTTTTTCAGGGTATACAGAACTTTTTATTTTACTTTAAATATAATCAATATCATGTTAAATTGTATTTAAATCAAGACATTATATCATTCGGAATGTTTCCAGCACCAATAGACTGTTTACTATGTTAACCTAACTTTGCTAATATGATTTGACATCTTTTAATGTGTTTCCAGCTAAAATTTCAGCTACATCGATATAATAATTATCGTTGAACAATCGATTAACAAAGTCGATATCAGTTTAAGTTTAAGGAAAATACGCCTTTCAAACCCATATTAATGCTGTCTATGAGAACTCTTACACATCATACTTTGCACTATATAGATATTATAGAGCTGCATACAGGGTATCATGCAGTCGAGCAAGCTCATTTTATTCGTATATTCTTAAACATATGGCAAAGGAATCAGTTGATGTGCATAAAAAATGTAAAATGTGTACTTAAGTTGGCTTGGACTCCCCAAATGCGCATTTAACTTAATCAAGATTTTAATATTTAAACGAAAATTTTTCAAAATGTCATGGGAAAGTTTTGTGTTTTTTTTTTTTTGTATTTAAGTTAACCACATGAAATTGCTAACTTATCGCACATGTTTGTGCCACAGAAAGACAAAAAAAAAGGGTTTTTAAGATACAAATAACATTATCTTCAAAACATGACAGTTGCCAATTGCTTGTGAAAGCCAAACAATAGTCGAATAAAGTATATTGTCGTAGTAGTTACCCAACTCAAATGTATCGATTTAAAGAAAGTTTCTTAAACATTTTCTTCGTTTATTTATTTTTTATATTATTTTTTTTTTTGCGGTAGCCTCTGGCTTTTAAGTTTTATGTTGCACTTTTATATATTTGGACATTTATGCCAAGTTCGTAAAATATTTGTGCAAAAATCAATAAGCTTGACAGCAAAGGCTAAGCTGTGTATGTGTGTGTGTGTGTTTGTGTGTGTGTGTGTTTGTGTGTGTGTGTGCAAAAAGCTTTTCCTTTTTCCGTTGCTGTCAAAGGCAACAAACAAATTGTTAAATAAATAAAATGTTTTTTAACGCTGCACATTTCTTATGAAACAAATCCCATAAGTCCTTACCTTCTACAGCTAGTACTATGTATCAGTACTATTATATTACTTAACTAATCAATCATATACAAAGTATATGCTTTAAGCTTAAATTTATGTTAAATTTTTCTTTTGGTTCTAAGTTTTTTCCAGCGACGACAGTTTGTTACTCACACTCTCTTTGTCTAACGCCCATTTAAGTGAGAAAGTTACATACTAAAATCAAAGTTAAGCTCAAAAGATTTTCCCTTTCCACAGACACATTTAATGTTCTGCGGTTAAACTAAGCACTATGAGTTCTATGTGCTAAGAACTACCCAAAAAAAAACAAAAATTTACTTAAAGTCTAGTATATACTAAAAAAAACTTTGAAAAGATTCTGAAATCTTTGTTTTTCTTTTTTTTGGCTTGAAACATGCAGTTAGAAACGTGTCTGTAACTAAAACGCTTAATGGTGATGCTGTCGTAAATGCCAAATCAAGAATCTACTACTTTGCAAATACTTTTGGCTAACACTGTATGCCTGTAGCCTGCCTGACAGCAGGATAAGCTTCACCCAAAAAGCAGGCGACACAAAAATATTATAGATAAGATAAATGGGAGATTGTGTATATACCCTCGAAAGCTAATATTAATCATAATAATTTGCAACGAGTCTGATTCAGAATAGATTCTTTTTAATTTTCCTGGCTGCATCATAAAAAATAAGAAATATTTACGACAATAAATAATATTATATTATAATAATTATCAGGACACGGATTAGGATATATTACATCATATCTGGGTAACTAATAATAATTAAATTATTATTTTCGAGTAAAGCTAAATAAATAATTCATAATAATAAAATAATTATTTTCAATTTACTCTTTTCTAATATCATTTCATATAATTTTATTTCTAAATAACTTCTACCTGTTGCTCACTTTAATATAGCATGTCAAATACTCTAACTTAACGTACTCGATATATACAGGGTATACACGTATACACGTAACAATCAGCATGCTAACATGTGTTCTTTGCTGTTTGTCTACTTATTTGTGCTGCTCGAACTTAAGCCCCTTTCAGCGCTTTCGCTGCTTTATTATACATTTGCTATAGTTTTATGTTATAAATTTTCTTATATAGCTTCTTTTTCTTCTCCTTCGTCGTTGTCTTCTTCTTCTTCTTCGTCTTCGTCTGTTTCTGTTGTTCTCCCTTTTGTATCCTTGTTGTCAAGTTGCTCTTTGCATTTTATTGTTATTTGCTGTTCGCCTAGCTAGACTATCTCATAACTTGTTATTGTCGCTGTTAACATGTTGTATCTTTTGAGATATATTTTTCGAGTGGGTGCTTGCTGCCAGCTTATGTAGATACATACATATGTAGATATGTATGTATTTTTATCTATGTATTTGTGTACATTATGTCTGCGCTCGTTGTGTAATTTGTCTACGTTCTCTCAGCATCATTTCTTGCTCTCACATTAGTCCAATTGTCTGCGTTTCTTACTGAAAATCGTTAGATTTACTTCTTGTTTGACAATCCTCTCTTACCCATTGCTCGCTCTTGATTGCTTGCTTGGTTTCTGTTTCGTTGTCTGCTTCGCTTACAGAGCTGCCATCATAATTTATGCAAGTTTCTGGAGCGCAGCTTAATCTGCTTCATATTTGATTTAATGTGCTTTGTGCTTTTGAATTTATGAGCTAAATTTGTGGTTTTCTGCAATATTTACATAGATGTACATCGTATGTATGTACTATACTTGAAATCAATATAACAATATAGCAATATACCTAAGGTATTATCTGTTGAGTATTTAAATATGTTTATTTATATTGATCTTAGAAAATGTTCACTTTATTATAAAAGATTTACAATTTAAATTTTGTTTACATAAAAATCATCAATTATTCAATTTACATCATTTATTTAGCTAACTTTTGTTTTAAAATAATCAGCATTTTGAGAAATAATCAATAAAATGTAGAAAAATAACGTTTTTTCGAATTTTTTTATAGGATTTCTTTGTAAAAAGTTTGTAATTATGCTCTAAACTCAAATTAAATATAAAAAAAAATTTTTGTTATTATATTTATTTAGTGTTATACGTCGAATATAAATGAAATTGATATAAAAATCAGAAATTTATAGAATATCAATAAACAAAGATTTTCAATTATATATTAAATAGCTGTTGCATACTTTTAGGTAACTTTGATAAAACAATTTGTACACACAAGTGTGTACACATACTCACAGTCACTCACAGTTTATATAGAAAATAAATTTTAAATTAAATAATATCAACAAATTACGCTGCCAACAAACAATGCAAATGAGCAAAGTTTTGTTTTTTTTCTTCTTGTTTTGTTGCCTGTATTTCCGAGAAGGGTGACATTGATTCAAAATTTTTGGTTGTCTTGGTTTTGCGTTGATGACAGGCAAATGTAAATAATTTAATTTCAAGTACCTGCGGTATTCTTAGCAAAATCATTTTCAAATAAATAAACTAAACGAGACAACAACTTTCTGCTGGCAACCAACAAAGAACGTTAACAGCAATAGCAATCAGAAAGAGAAGCAGAAGATGTTGAAGTTAGAGAAGCAGAAGAGAAACATGAACAACAACAACAACAACAGCTTATTAGCTTTGAATAAAGTGTAGAGAAACAGGCAATTGCAACATTTACTCGATGCCGCAACAATTGTATTTGTGTCTGTGTGTGGGCTGAGCGGGAGTATTGGGCGTGTCAGTTGACAAAGTGCGACAAGAAACTTTTTGAAATTTGTATGTTTTTACGGCAAACCGCAAAAAAAAAAGAAGATACTTCAAGTGCTCTACTTAGGCCAAGAACTTTATCGCTTAGAGCGACAAATGTGTTGAATTGAAATAGAAACTGAAAAAAGGTAAAATTTACATTGAAACTTCAATTGAATTGAATTAACATAATTGTTTAACTTTTGTTGTTAATTTTGATTTTGTATTGAATAAATTTATTAATTTAATTTAATAATTGTATTTAAATTGAATGAATATTATATACGATCAAGTTAATTGAACAAATAAATATATAAAGTTGGGTTTACTCGTCGGCTACTTAATATTGAGCAACTGGCAAAGCGGCGCTGCTCTCGCATCCTTTCTCGCTCTCTCTCTCTTTAACACTGTGCTAAGCACTCGTTACGCCTTTGCCACACCCCCAGTCTTCCCGTGATTGATGATAGTCATTTGTGTATGTGTGTGTGTGTGTCTGTGTGAGTTTGTTGCTGTTCAGCTCGATTGCTCTTTAGGTAAAATCATTTCGCTTAATTTTAAATCAGTTTGCCATTTACTCTTAAAAAAAAAAAGTTGTGTTTTATTTTTTCTTCATTTTCGTTGGCTTGCGACAAGGCTGCGGTTTAATATTGTTTATTGCTTCGGTGCGTGCTGTATACTTTTAGGCGGGTAACATAATTTAGTCGTTTGTTTGCCTATTTGTTTGTTGTTTTGCCGTTTATAATGTTTGTAAGCACACTCACGGGTAAAGTTAACTTGCAAGTTGCCAACTTTATTAATGTGCTTTTTGGTTTTGGATACTTCTTCTTTCTATACTTCTTACACTCTTATTTCTTGGTGTTCTTGTTGTTGTTGTTGTTGTTTTCAATAGACTGTTTTCTCATTTTTCTTGTTATTTATATTGTGGCATCTTTTTATGGCATAAAGTTTTTTCCTGTGCAAGAGCACAAAGTTTTATCAAATATTTTCAAATAATAAAAACAAAATTATTTTGTTGTTTTTTTTTCAAATTTTCTTGGGAATTTATTTATTTTTAATAACAGATTGTTGTTATCAACAGTTTATCAACTAAGCTAATATGTTATCATCATTTATCAATATATAAAATGGTGTTTATACAATCTGTATTCAATAAAAAACTAATTATTTATTTATGGTTTATGTGTGGGTTGGTTTAAGTTCTATAAAAATAAATTAAATCCATTAATTTTAGATAAAATTATACAAAACCTAAAAAAACAGAGAATAATAGATTTCTATGAAGATACTACTTCTATACAAAGCATAGGTACAAACATACTATATTTTATAAAAACCATTTCAAACGTAAAACCAAAAAAAATGTTTCTTGTGTTTTACAACACTTGACATACTCCTTTCAGCTGCTCTCATGTAGTACGTGTACATAACCTTAAAACATTGTAAACTTATCTTTGCAATGTGTAGGTAAAAAAAAAAATAAAAATTAAAAAGAAAACATTTACCAAGTCATCCTCAACACATTTCCGTCGCATCCATCCACTCAGTCACCCACTTTAAAAAATGCGACATCTTACGGCCGTAAATAGAGTGTTGCAGCTTTTATGTACTTTTGGCATTTAGAAAATTGTCGAATAGTGCTGCAAACAACAGCACCAACAACGTTAGAAAAATAAAAAAATATTTTTATTCTAAAGTGCCAACTATCAACACTAAAAATGCAAAAAAAAAAGAGAAAAAACTAAACTAAAAATTTAAAAAAATTATTATATATAAGAAATATTTAAGTATTGTCGTAAAAGAATAAAAATATCAGGATTTCTTTTTTACTTAATTTCTTATTTATTTTGTTTTATTAAATTTATGTTATAAAAATATATAAAAGTTAAGCAACTCATTGCCAAATTATATTTCAACAAACTTAATTAACAAACAAACATAAATAATTTTCAACATTAATTAAATATTAATATTATTATTGTAGGGAAAACTTTTTTGTTTATAAAAATTTTTTAATTTTTTCGTTGTTTCTTTAATTGGAACGTTCTCTTATATGTATAAGGAAAAATCAGAGTATGAAAGGCTCTAAAAAACTGAACTAGATCGTATTTCCATTTTTTTTTCTATGTTAGCTTTGGTCAGAGCTTTTGGCCATTTTTCTGGCACCATTTGTCTTTTTAATTGTCCGCTAAGTGGCACACAAGCACGTACATACGTGTGTGCAGCATAGGTGTACACACACACACACACACACACATACATGTATACTCTTTTTTTCTTGCTCTCTTCTCTGGTTACAGTTTTGTAAAACTTCCATTAACGATTTGTATAACATAATTGCATACATACATAGTACATGTGTGTGTTGGTTCTCTTTCGAAAGAGAGCAAAAAAAATCTGAACTAAAGCCAATTTTAAAAGTTTTTCTTTAATGAAAAAAGAAATTTTCACCCGTGTGCGTGTGCGTGTAAGCTATAACAAAGTTTTATTTACTACGTTGATAATTTGTGTGAGAGAAAAAACAAAAAAAAAAACGTTGTTTTCATTGGACACAGTCCAGGTCACTGGGGGTCAATGGCCAATTGTTGGTCAATTGTTTGCAAGCTCAAATATTGTTGCCAGACTGTTGAATTTTTAATGTTCAGATATTTGTAAATAAAATTACTTTATTTATTAACTAATTTAGTATAAAATTTAATTTCATTTTAAATAGTTAC
>JBANCX010000650.1:0-14645 GCA_037040065.1 Dettopsomyia nigrovittata | reverse complement strand
AATATTATGATAAAAATCACTTATGCTCAGCCTCAAGAACACAGGTGAAAAATTACACCTGTTATTCGCATTTTTTTGATTTTAGGCGTTGTGGGCGTGACAATCAATATTTTTTGATGCAATTCGATCAGTTGTCCACTTATTAGTATACATTCAGAGTTTCAAAAGAATAAGTGAAAAATTGCAACTGTAAATCGTTTTTTTCGATTTGAAGGGTTGGTGGGGGGAAATCCAAAAAAGTTAAATATTAGTGTACTGCGCACGAACTACACCAACTATGATACCAAATTTGGTTACTATAGCTCTGATAGTCTCTGAGATCGACGCGTTCATACATACAGACGGACATTTGTCACAAACCCATTTTCCATTTTTCAATGGATCGGGGTATAAAAAAGACTGCAATAGATCTCAACATCTAATAAATTACATAAAAAATTATAAAAATTTAGGAAAAATATATCCAGAATTTTGACGAAAAATAAATTTTTTTCTCTTTATATTTTCCTTAATTCTTTCAGTTCATCAACTTTAGAGCTCTTTCCTTGCTAAACTAATCCATTATATTATATTTTCAATAAAAGTTCTTCATATTTTTCAATATTTTCCTATTTTTACTAAAATTTAATAAAATTCAAAGTGAACTTCACTTGAAATATTAAAGTCCATTGAACACATACATATGTACATATTTAACCCTTTGGTAGCTGAACTGTAAGTGGAACATCAAACGAAAACTTGTTAACTGAGTTAAATTGGTAACAAATCAGTTTATCGAATGAGGCCGAGACAGGTGGCAAGTGGCAGGTGGCAAAGTAAACCTGGGCCTTGTCAATAAGACTTGTTGTTGTCGTTGTTGTTGTTGTTGTTTTTTTGTACCTTCTGCTTGAGCTGGCAACAGCTCTTGCTCACTTCTGATGCTTTTATATGAGAGGCATTATAAAAACGCAGCCAACTGCTAAAATGCCTATTAAAAGACGGCAAGAGAGAGAGAACAGCAGCAAGAGCGAACTTTCAGAGAGTATGAGTAAACCTAACCTATAAAAAATACAACAAAATATTGCAATGATTCATCGTTTATATATTTTTTTTATGCATACTTTAAAAATAATAAAATTTTGTTGTTGTTGTTGTGGTTTCTATATCTAAATTGCTATTTAGAAAAAAAAAGAGAAAAAAATTGTTCAATTGTTGCGGCTACTTAAAGTGACTTGACTGCAGCGTGCGCGCACTCGACATTTGTTTACAAGTTCAGTTTGTGGTAGAAATAAATAAATTTAAAAAATCTATGATTTCTGGGTTAATTAACAACAACGACAGCAGTAACAATTGGTAATTGATGCTATATGTTACCCGGCCATAACCTCACTTTTTCCCTTGTTGCTACAACTAGTTAAACAACCCTCTTTTTATAATAAATATGTATTTGTGAGTAATCAAGTTAACGCGTTTTGTTGATTATTTTACTAAATTATACATACATACCCTGTTAAAGTTGTGTGCTTAATGTTATTCTATAACTATAGCTAATGCTTAACTCATTATACCCTGTAGAATTGGCAAATGAATATAACATTAGCACGAAGGTTAACTTCTCTTTTAAATTGATGATATTTTTAATTATTATCATTTTTTATTTCCTATTATTTTAATCTTTTATACAATATGTTTTTTTGTAGAACAATTAATAATAAATAATCTTCCATTTGCTTATGAAACAGTTTTTTAAATATTTCAGAAGAGTTGTTGCAAGACCCAAACATGAAGTAAATTCATTCACTTTTTTAATTAATATTAAATAAGAAAATAAAAACCAAATTATCACAGATATAAAACAAACTTTAAAGATAATAATAATAATAATAAAATTAGTTTTATTAGATAGTAATAATAATAATAATCAATTTATGGGAGCAAAATATAATATTTTTGGAAATATTTAAAGAAAAAAATGTAATCTTAAGGACACGCCAGAGTCTAGAAGCACACACCAAGCACAGTCGCTGTCAAGTCACAGACTGATGCTGATCACAGTTGTCCTTCTTATAAACATAAGGGAACATTGTTAAGAAATAGTTCTGTTAAATCTTAAAATCAAGAGATAATCTTTATCTTTATTTCTCTTATACATAAATGAAAATATAATATAAAAATAATAAATAAAATTAATTATTAAATTTTCACAACCAAAAATTTGTAAAATAAAAGATTAAGTTTATAAATTGACTTAGAGAATGTTAAATCTATATTATTAATATTATTTAGTTGGTTAACAATTTATATTTTTGTATGAAATTCGCTTTTCGCTTTTAAATTATAATAAAATTGGATAAAACTTGATAAATTTCTTTGGCAATGCGAGTAAAAAACAAATTAATTACAAATATAAATGTCTAAAAGCGACTTGTCGCTGTAGCAGGGTATCTCTTAGTCGTTTATTCTATACACGCACTCTTTTAAAGTTTCATATTTATTTTGAATTTAGAGCTTAATGTATGTCTGTGTGTGTATGTGTATATGAAATTTGCACATGTCTTGGTTGTTGAGGTGGTGTGTTTGGTGAGATATGTGGTGAGGTGTGTTGTGTGTGCTGACTGCTGACGATGTCTGGCAACTGGAGAAGGAATGTTGTACAACAATACATAGGAACGAACACTCACTTACTTTTTGGGGTAGAGGCATTAAAAAGCTTGCGCAATATAATGCCAACGCAGCAGCAGCAGCTGCGTTTTCTTTACCCTAAGACTCTTTGGGCCAGTGGGCCAACACAAGCAAAGCCCACAATAGAAATAAGGCAACTTGTGCACACTAAGCAATCGAGGCAAGCAAGCACTAGACTAGATGCATCGCTTCTCAGATCGAAACGGTTCGGTTCGGTATGAAATAGGGCGTGGTGCCATTGGCTTTTGGGAGCTGCCTCCCACTTGGGTCTGCAATTGTATCTTTGCAAGTGCGATAAATTCAATTGCGGTTTTTCAAGTGTTTCTCTTGTTGTTCCACGTGTAGGTTGCATGGGCTGTGAGAGTTTTTTAGATCTAACTTTACATATATGTACATATGTATGTACATATATATAGATATACTCTATAACTTATTCATTATTGTTGTTGCTGTTGTTGTTGTTTGTTCACACTGCGACAAGCAGCCGCAAGCTCAATGAGCTCAATCTGTGAAGTTGTTGTATTAAGTTGGCTTAAACATGAGATGAGTACAGCAAGTTAAAGTCAAGTTATGAAGTTGAATGTTGAAAGAAAAAAAAAAAAATGTTTATTTGTGGTTGGGTTGGTTGGGTGGGGCTATGTACATATGTACTTTAAATACTTTGATCTAATACCGGCAGCTGCATACATTTACGGGCTGACAATCTGATTACCTAACCCCAACACACATTGTAATGTGTTCGGAGTAAATAGAAAAATTTTAGATTTCTCTTGAGGGAAATGAATAAAGTAGAAAAATTAATTTTTATATATGGAATCATATCAGGAAAAACCTATTTTTGCTAATAAGTTTTCTCTTAGATTGGAACATCTTTTTTCTACGTTTTTCTCCCTAGTTTTTCGTAACTTTGTTTGATTTGCTTTCTTATCTATTTGTACATTAAACATTTTAGCTAATTTGAAAATTCTTTATTGTTTTTAAGTGAATTTATTTCGTTTTCTTTGCGAAAGAACACACATTGCTCTATATGCCTTAAATTAAAGGGTATTTTACAATTCTTTCAGCAAATTTAGTTGCCAAAAAAAGTGTTTTTCAACCAATAATATATCGATCTACAGTCATATATAACATTTCTATCGATTTAGATCAATAGAATTTATTTATTATTTACAAAGAAAGAAATATTTTTTTGAAATTAAAGTATTTTTAATAGAAACAAAGAAGTTAAATTATTAAAATATAATAAAAAACAAATTGCAGTTTGATTTAAGATAATATAAATATATAGAAACGTATTAAAAAATACGGAAATATGATCTCAGAAATATTAGAAATTAAAATAAAATTAATTATAATAATTATAATGATTATTGAGTAATTAAAAAAGTTTACACAACTTAACCTAACTTACTTAAATTGAATTTGATTAAAAGATATTTTACAAAATTTCAATTTCAAATTCAAAATTGTTTTAAAATAGAACTAAAAAAAAAAAGCAATTAAATAAATAATAATAAAAAATAAATGATAAAAAATAAATTTTCAATTTGGTTTATTAAAAATATTTAGAAAATTAAAATTTTCATATTTTAAGTATCTAATTAAGTGTTTTTTTGACTATAAATGTCTTCTTAAGAATTAAATTCTTTAGCTTTAGTCTCCATATTTAAAAATTTCCTTTTTCTTTTATTTATTTAGCAATTTTATTGATTCTTTTTATTCCATCTCTCTCTCTCTCTGGATGATTCAACTTCTAAACTTGTCGTCATCAACTCAAAACATATCCAATTTAATACTTTTTTAGATATAGATACTTATAAAGTATATAGATTAGGTGAGAGGCGTCACTGCGGAGTAAAGATATGTTTTGGCACTTGACTGCTGCCGCTTACTAACTCACTTTACTTACTTTACTTATATAATCAGCGTCAGTTTTCACAGTTTTCAAGTTTCTTTATTTTTTAGACCAGTTGGTGTTTGTACACTGCGGGCCATAATAATATATTCGCCGTTATCACAATATGAAGTGCATAGAATTTATTACACTAAATGAATACCCTTTCTTTTTCATATTTATGGTAGAAAATCTGATATGATACTATGATACTTTGCTCTAGCCCACTCACAATATATTTAATGATGTAATATACCCTTTAAATGGAAGGAATTTTAATCATACTGAATTAATTTTAAAGAACTCTATGTTTTAATCTAATTTTTCAACAATTTATAGAGAATTCATACAATTAATTTTGTAATAATAGCTTATGATCCGCTTTGAATTGAACTTTAAAATAAATTTTTAAGCTTTTTTTTTTACATATGTATATACTCCTTATAGAGTCTAGATTTATTTTTTAATATTTATTAAAATAATATAATATTTATTTTGCTAAAAACAATCTTGTTTACTGAAAAGAAAGCAAAATTATAGAACTAAATATTAGATATTTACCTTAGCTTCGCTAGAATTATAAAATAATAAATTAAAAAGTTTCGTTTTCATTTATATCTTGAATATAAATATCATAAAATGTAAGTCAAATAAATAAATAAAAGAATAGATAAATGGAAAAACCAAAAAGAATGCTTTTTATATAAATAAAATAATAATAATAATAATAATTCTTATCTTATCTACGGTCTATAATGATAAAACTTGTTTTTTCTTTTGTTTAGATATATAAATAGAGTTCTGATTTTTATCTTATTTATTTATTTCCTAGGCGGTGCTACCAGTAATTGAGTACATATAATTTAGTAAACTTATTAATTTTAAATGTAATGTTTATAATTATATAATTTAACTTAATTAAATACTATAATAAATTAAATTCTTGTTTATTGATGTATGTACAATTGATATTTTAATTTTGTATTATTTTTCATTTAATTTATTTATTTTAGTATTATTATACAGAGTATTCGACTCGTCAGTATTTAATTATATACAAATAATCTTATTTTAATGGAGTTTGCTTGCTTTTTGACTTATGTTCTAGAAGCTATGCTAGCGAAGGAGATCCAAATGAAGAGAGTTTTGTATTTACGAGTGTAGAGTATTTCAAATATTTTCATTTTATGGGCGTTGTTTCGTCAAGAAGAAGCAGAAGAAGCAACAACAGCCAGCAGCTCAGCAGTAGAAGTGTTCGCATTAGCCATCATCGTCATCATCATATGTTGTATGCCGTACGAATAATGTTATGACAACAACACGTAATTGTTGCCTTTTGCAGTTTTTTTTTACATGCATTCAAAAGTATACATACATACATATATGCATGTAATTTGTAGCTACATACATACTTATACATATATGTATCTGTATCTGCTTACTTGAAAAAATGTGCAAGTTGCGTGCTTTTTTCTTGTTGTTTTTTAAATTTTTCTTTTTGTCAATGCATTTTTTCCATCGAGCTTTATTGTGTTTTGTGCTTTATTATTATTATTTGTATTAAATTTTGCTGTAGTAACGCCTGTGCATTGTATGTATGTATTTGTCAGATACTTTTTTTTAGCCTGGCACTGTAACTGAATACAAAAATAGAAACTGAACTGGAAACTCTAGGCAAGTGTGTGTTCGACTACAAAATACCCACCGATCTAAGCTATAAAATATCAACTATTCAAAGTCATTGGACTGCTGTTAGCGACGCGATGTCACTGCTAGCGCCTTGCAACGATCAATAATAAATTTGTTTGCTTTATAAAACTTACAATTTCGATCCGATCGTTATGAAATTGGTACAGTAGATCAATATTGTAATGCTAATTACGTATGCTTAATCTTAGGTTTATAGGTGAAAGAAATGCAGCTGTTTTTTGAGATTTTCAATTTTGGGATATGTGAGTGTGACATATTTTGATAGAGATCGATAAGACGTTAGCTCAGTAGTATTTATAGCGAGTTTCAAGACAATGGGTAAAATAGTGTACCTGTAAATCGTTTTTCTCGATTCGGTGGATAGGAACAGCATTCATTTCTGATGAACTCATCTATACTTTATAGAGTCGGACGAGATGTCTCCTTCTGCCTGGTCCACATACAATATCACATAACTATAATACCCCATTTTCTAGATCGGGGTATCAAAAAATGAACAAACTTCTGCATAGGTAGGCAAAGCCAATTTATTGGACAGCTGCTTGATGTCGGATGCGGTTCCATTGTTGACTTTACCTTAAAAAAAAAAAAAAAATTCATTTTTGGTTTTTGTTTTCATCATATTTTTCAATTATTTTACGTATTCAGCATTATTACTATTTTTTTTCTTCTTTTTTTTTTCTTTGACGAGTAGTGCGCTTTATATGGCAAAGGCTTGTCTTGTCTTGTTTTGTTTTATTTTTTGTTTATTTATTTCTTGGATTGTTTAGCTCTATTTGCTCTGAAGTGCTGAATGATTCACAAATATTTTTCCTTTGTATTTCAATTTTTTTTTCTTCGTCTTTTCTTTCTTTTCTTTTTTTTATTGCCGCAATAGTTTTATTTTTATTTGTTTGTGTTGTTGCCATCGTCGCTGGACTTTGAATTGATTTCGCTTGAAATTCTCAGTTGACTTTTTGCAAAAATATAAAATTGGTAACTGGATATTATGATCCAATGATGAGCCATAACTGGTTGCACCTGCCTGCCTGCCTGCCTGCCTGTTAAATGGTCTCCATAACCAATCGATTTCTCTCACTTCTCTCTCTCAGTCTGTCTCTCAATGTCTTTTCTATCTCTGTCTATGCCGAGACCATTAGTGTCTGTCATTAATTTGCATAAAATTTGTACAATATTTCATAGTCTCGACCGTTAGAATGTTGTATGTTAACTAGCTAAGCTTGGAAAATCTTTGTGGAAAATTGTTAGTTATACCCGACATTTATATTGAAATGTGCATAAGGGTATAATAGTTTTGCGGAAATCTATGTAACACAAACAAAGGCATCTGCGATCATATAAACTATAAATACTTGTATATTAAAGCTATAGATTATAGAATGATTCTAGAAGCTGATTTGTCGGGTATCTTGTTGTCGACGTCAAGCACACACACTACCCAGAGAGCCTTCTAACTTGTTTTTCTTAATAGCTTTCTGATAGAATCTAACCTGTATACGTTCCCCCGTTTGGGTCTAATCAATGAAGCCAAAACGGGTGAAAAACTATCAACAGCTTTCATCCCGTCCGTCACTTGACTCTATCTACTTCCTTTAGTTTTCCACTGCAAACAAAATTGTTATCATCTCTCGTTAGTCACTTGATTTATGAAATGGGAGCATGAGAGAGGAACAGCTGCTGCTCCTCGAGTCAGTCACGTTTGCCGTCGCCTCGTCAATTAAAACTGTATTAACTCACTAAAATGACAAGCCGCAGGCAAGCGGCTCCTGACAGCTTTCTGTCCGTCCTGGCCAAAATATAAAATGCAGGAAAAAAAGAAACCGGTCAGGACAACTCAATCACAAGAGCAGGCAGCAAATCAATTTATTTGGCTTGATTAAAACGCACAACTAATTGAAATGCAATTTTTTCTTTTACGCCTAGAAAACTGTGATTTTTCAAGTCACGTTATTTTTCAATTTTTATCACTAATAAAAAATCAATTAACAAAACTCTTTAATAAACTATGTATTAAACTATGAAATTGCACTTAATTTTTTAATGATATTTGAATTGAATAAGTTTTGCATCAAATTTTACGTTTTGTTGCTTTTTTTTTCTTTGTCTTATAATTCTCAACTGGTTTTAGTTGAAATAATATATATAAAGGGAAATATGAATTATTGACAAACAAATCTGTATTTAATGATTTTAAAAACACTCGTTCGGTTACATGCTGGTCTGTCATACGACTACGGGTGTCAAAGACAACACACTTTATGGCAGAAGCCAATCGTTCAGATGACACCGAACTACCAGGCGTGATCAGGCACCTTCGCTAACATGGGCATACTAGGCATTTGTGAGATCCAGAATTCCAAAGGATTTATCTTCTAACTACAAAGTGGCATACTGAAGAAAAGAAGCATTTCCTTTCTTTCAGAACTCTGGACTACAGAGTCTCGAACTTCTATGGTCCTGTTGTGCAGATCTAGAAAACTTAATGCGACCATGTCTTGTTCTCCGCAATCCAGTTCTCCTTTCTGTTTCTTTATTTTCAACCATCTGCTTAATGATTTCATCGGTGACATTTTTACCAAGAAGAGGCATATCGAAGTATATTTTTTGCTGATGTAACATTTAGTTCTGTATAGAACTCATTTTGATTTTTACTTTTTACTTTTTGGCGTTTGAGTGACCAAACATAAAATATTTTGATATATTTCCGACATCTCTAAAAGTGATATATTTATCGCATACAACTATTAAAAACACACTCTTAATGAAAAAATTAATAAAATTCTAAATAAATTTTTATATATAGCTATAATATCGATCTTTCCTTACATTTTATAATCACAAATAACTAAAAATAAGGAATTAATAATGAATAAGAAAGGAACTAAATCTAAAGATTTTCCAGGAAATCTATAAAAAACTGATATTTTCTCAGAACAATTTATTTTATATAATATTGCGTTAAAATGATTGTATTTGAAATGTATTTTAAATGTAATTTAGTATATTTTATTTATTCCAATATTACAGAATGAATATCTTTTAAAAGCTTTTAAATTACAAAAAAAATTTTGAATCAATTCACAATAGATTTGTTTGATATTTTAACTTGATTAAAAATGTTTTTATTCTTATAATTCAATTAGATATCGAAAGCTTTTAAAAACAATTTACTTGAAAATTTTGCATTGCGCCCAACGAATTTAGTTAATTTTGTGTATTTCTGTATCCATTTCTTGAAATTTTGACTTCAGTATTTAAATTTCATTCCGTTCTTATTCTTTTTTTGATTTATATATTTTTCTACTTTGCATCAATTCAAAAGATTAATCACCTTTATTATACGCTCGATTGATTAGACTACATTTGCTCCTGATTTGGTCATATTATGTACATATATACTATTTATACTTACTTGTATATTATTCTTCCTGTTTTATTCTATTCTTTGTTTGCATTTATTGTTTACTTTGGAACAAAATTTTCAATGTTTTATGCGACGTAGTTTATTGACGTTGCCTCTCTCATGGTCAACATATAAATGTATTTTTGTTATTTTTTTTATTGTTGTTGTTGTTGTTGTTGTCTCGAGAGTTCAAGTATCTTTGTCTATGACTTATTTTTGAAGTGCATTCAAATAGCGTCAAAGTGGTGTTCCTCAATGCTTACCTTTAAACGCCCCTTTTTAATGAAATAAACAATAGTTTACTTGTTCGAGTGTCGATCCAATGACTGGTTCCGCTAAAAGAAACTACTCAATTTTCTATTTTTAGTTCCTTACGTTCATTTAGGTCTTTTAGTTCCTTTAGGTATTGTAAATGAAATTGTGGCTTCAGAACTTGATGACTTTTATGTTTTATGTTCAGCTCGGAACAGTTTAGTTCCTTTTTTTTTAAAGAGAACAATTCAACTTTCTATTATCAAAACAATTTGAATTCTTTATAACTAAATATATAATATAATTAATTCATATTTATTCTTTATAGGGCCGTCATACAAAAACTGGTCAATTGGCTGCCATAAAAGTGATGGATGTTACCGAAGATGAGGAAGAAGAAATAAAGCTCGAGATAAATGTGCTTAAGAAATATTCAAATCATCGCAATATAGCAACCTATTATGGTGCATTTATAAAGAAATCACTGCCCGGCAAAGATGATCAACTTTGGCTAGTGATGGAATATTGTGGTGCTGGTTCTGTCACTGATCTCGTTAAATCGACAAAGGGACAGAGTCTCAAAGAGGAATGGATTGCGTATATTTGTCGTGAAATATTACGTGGTCTCAGCTATTTGCATTCGAACAAAGTCATCCATCGCGATATTAAGGGACAAAATGTTCTACTCACAGATAATGCTGAAGTTAAATTGGTTGATTTTGGTGTTTCGGCGCAATTGGATCGTACGATAGGCAGACGAAATACATTTATTGGTAAGATATAACAAACATACATATATGTATATATAAAAAAATGAGTCATATTTTTCTTACTTAACTGGTCTGGTTACTGTTTGTTTGTATATATGTATACAGGTACACCCTATTGGATGGCACCTGAGGTCATTGCCTGCGATGAGAATGCCGATGCCACATATGACAATCGATCTGATCTTTGGTCTCTGGGCATTACTGCATTGGAAATGGCTGAGTCACAGCCGCCGCTATGCGATCTGCATCCAATGCGAGCTCTCTTTTTAATTCCACGCAATGCGCCGCCTCGTCTTAAATACAAAAAATGGTCCAAGAAATTTCATGGATTCATTGAAACGGTGCTAGGTGAGTCAAAAAGCAAATTTCCGATTTCTTTTTTTTTCTTCTTAATTAATACGGATTAATTTTGCATTACAGTGAAGGATTATCATCAGCGGCCTTATACTGAGAATCTATTGAAGCATGCGTTTATTAAGGATCAGCCGACAGATCGACAGGTGCGCATACAATTGAAGGATCATATTGATAGATGCAAAAAACGCAAACAGGAGAAGGAACGTGAAGATTATCGTTATTCGGGCTCTGATAATGATGACGATGAGCCACAATTGGCTGGAGAGCCAAGCTCCATAATACAGGCGCCGGGTGGCGATACTTTACGCCGGAATTTCCAACAAATACAGGAAGGTCGTTTGGCCGCCGAACAACAGCAGCATCATCAAATGATCGCTCAGGCTCAGGCTGCTGCAGCACACGCTGCTGCGCAATTACATCAGCAGCAACAGCAACAACAACAGCAGGCGGCTGCGGCTGCAGCAGCAGCAGCAGCACATGCTGCCCAACAGGCCCAGGTGGCACAACAACAACAGGCGCAAGCCCAACAACCGCAGGCAAATCGACAACAGAAACCGCCATCGGTTCGTTATAAATAGTTTTTATGGAATTTTTATAATTTAATTTGAATTTAACATTTTGCAGCGTCAACAGATTGAGGAACCAGGTCCACCAGCACGCCCACAATTGCCACAGCGACTGATTGTTGTGCCCGATCCACCGCATGCCAATCGGCCATTGCCACCGACACCTAAATGCGGCGAGCCCGCGGCACAAACGCCGCCACAACAACAGCAACAACAGCGTAGCTCACAAAACAACTTTAAGCCATCGGTGCGTATGCAATCTATAAAGAGATTACAAGCGACAATATGCTAGGTGCTCATGGTGTTGGTAATGCTAATGGTGATGGTGATATGATAACTCACAGACACTGTTTTATAGAGTAGAGCAATGACTTGTAGAAAAGCAAAGCTAAAATAGAGCATAAATTAGATTTTGAAATATGAAAAGAAATATATAAAACAAATTGGGTATAAAAGATAAAGAGATTCATTCCCTTAGAGAATTATGTCGAAAAAAAAGCTAGTTTATAGGATAAATTCAAGACAAAGTCAAATTTTGATAAGAAAATAGTTTTCAAAATGTTAGTTTCAGGAAAAGTTAAACAGATTTGGAACATTTGTTATTTAATCAATGTATTATTAAAGCTTGTTAAACTCTAGATTTATTTATAGAATAGCTCTCTCAATGTCCGATTTAGATAATTTCAAATTAATTTTATTATTTTTGGTATATTTAATTTGTTATAGATCTGATCTAGAGATCAATATAATATTTATAATAGAAGAAAATTAGGAAAACATCGAAAATAGAAAGTTTGAGATTTTTTTGTATCGTCTGATTAAAATTGTAGTTAATATTCGATTAATTAAATATCGATAAAATACATTAGTGGAATTTTAAGGATTTTCTTTAATTATTTTAATTGTTTTATGTACATTTTATGAAACAATATTAAATCGATAATGGATTAGTTAGTTATCTATACCAAAAGTACTTGAGCACAGCATTAAAATCTCCTTAGCTTGACGTCAACTGTATTTTAGGTGTTCCCTAAGAAAAATAAATGAAAAATTTGAATTTCTCTTTGTATAAGTAATTGGCTATTGTTCGTACAATATTTATTATAATTTTATCCTAGTAAAAGAAAGCCAAGAAAAAAAAACATTTTGTAAAAAATTTTATATGATTTTTGAAATTTCTCTTTTATTTTCATGTTTTATGCGCCTACTACCCCATAATCATGACACATAATGAATGTAAACCGAACTTTTATGATTTCATTCATATGTCTGTAAAACCCATTTTAAAAAAAAATCTATTTTTTTTAAAAATATCATCAAAATACACACAAAATTCCAACAATCATACAACAGTTACCACCAAGGAGACCTGAGGTATGTTTTGTTTTTGTTTTTGTTTTTTTTTCCAACATTTTTTTGAGTTGTAGTTTGCTCGTATTTTGTTTGTTTGTTTGTTTCTCCTTTCTATCCATCTATCTATCGTGCATACTATATATATCGCTCATCAATCTATGTTTTTGTAAAAATATTTAATTTTTTATGCTTGCTAAGTACTCTTGTTTCCTATATTTTTTTTCTGGAATTACAATGGAGGTACACATAACACACTGAAACTACCAAAAAAAAAGAAGAATTTTTAACCAACTTTCAATGCACGTGCCGCGCCGCTCAACTAATCCACAATTAAATTTTCATATAAAAAAGTTCTCTTAAAAATTTCCTATTTCAACTAACAAAATAAAATTGTTCTTTCAATAATATAAAACATTGATTGATCAGACATCAATCATGATTGATTTAACTAACATTCAACAAAAAATATAGATTTTTCATAGATAGTAATAAACTAACCAAGCTTTCTCTATTGTTTGGCCCTGTTTGTTGTTTATCTATATAAGAAGTGAAAGGTGCAAATCAGTCTAATGATCTCTTACTTTTCATTCCAAAACCCAAAAAAAAACAATCGAATCTGACTTCCCGACTACAACAACAACAACAATTGCAACACACACACACACATATATATACAAAATTGTGGTACAACGTGCAACACACACATATACACACACACACACTCAAAAAATCCTCCGATAACATGACCCAAACAAATATTGTGTAAAATATATAAAAAAAAAAAAACAAAAAAAATGTAGGATCATTTGGATGTGTTAGCAGCACAATTAAATGAATTGGGCGTGGTCTCCTCTCAACAGCCGCAGCCACAGACAGCATCCAGTGTTGGTGGACAGCAACAGCAATTGGCACAACCGGAGGCGCCGCCGCGCAATAATCGACAATCTGGTACATCTGCCGGCAATGGAGCTATTTGTGTATCAGCCGCCTCATCATCATCATCGTCATCGGCCAAACCGGCGGCTGCATTGCCACAGCAATCCAATAATCATCTGGGACAGCCCATCAATCCACTGGATCCACTTGATAGCAGTGATTCCGATAGCGAACCGGATGAGCCAAATGATCGGGCACGCAACGATGGTACACTTTTGGCTAGCGATCCACCCAAGCCGCTGTAAGTAGAACAAATACCCAAAGTTCCAAGAGAAACAAAACGAAACGAAAGAAAGGCGTGGCAGGCAGGCAGCACAGCACTAAAGTAAAAAAAACTTAGAATTTATCAATTGAAAAAATGAAAACACAATTTTTAATATTTTCTTAAACAATAAATCACAAAACTTACTTTGAATTAGCAATGCATATCGGTATATCGATATCGATAATATATCGATATTTGGAATTTATTTTGAAATTCAATAAATAACGATTTTATGAGACGTTGGCTGGCAAAAATCCTCCAACTGAACCCTCCACGAGGGTGCCGGCTGGGCAACGGACACCGTAGTGCCTTGGAGCAGCGGGCAACATAAACACCTGCGCGATGTCACCCGGGCACTGCGGTGCAAAATACAAGGAGTCGAGGCAACCCTCGAAAACCTTCTTTGTCAATGCCCAGCACTGGCAAGAACACGCAAAACACACCTCAACATGCATTACATAACCTCGTTAAAGGCGGC
>JBANCX010000648.1:0-14648 GCA_037040065.1 Dettopsomyia nigrovittata | reverse complement strand
CTCCTTATGCCTGTTACATACATCTTCACAAAACTAATATACCCCTTTTCATTTTCAATGAATCGGGGTATAAAAATGAAGTATGACGGGCAATCCATCATATTTCAAACGCAATGAGAAACCGGTTTTCTATAGAATTATGCTTATTTTTAGCCCATGAACGTGACACGAAAACCGAAACTTGACAAGTTAAAAAAGTTAAAAGTTAAAAAGGATTCAATACATGAATCAATGTATTTTATTGAATGAATATTGGGCCTGTGGGCTCATAAAACCTTGTTTGACAGCTAATTATAATTTTTTTTATATATGTATAAGTAAATAAAAATTCAATTGTATTATTTTGTACGATTCAATGTAGCAGACAACGTCTGTGTTTATTTAAGTTCCAATTCAATTCCAATTCAGCGCTGACGACTCGCTCTCCAGCTAGATCAACGCTTTTGGCTTTGAGCGTGTTAACTCCTCCCACCTCGTCTTTCCTGGAGCTCTTGCGTTGTTTCACGTCGGGCTTAGAGTGGCGTTTGGATGTTGCCTTTAGGTAGATGGAGGCGCCTATCCCGCAGCAAGCGATAACCAGGATGATCGTTGACCCGGTGACTAACGTTGACCTTAGGTCGAGGGATGATCTCAATTCCTCAATGTGCTTCAGGTTTCTTATGCTCAGTTCATGGAGAAACGGCAGGCTAAGGTGTTCCTTATGGCCAGTTATGTTCACCTGGGCCATGGCTGACACCGCTTCTTTTCAGTAAAATGCAGCTGTTGAGGTATGTGCTGCCGTTAAACTTTACCAGGTCGCTGTAGGTTATTAAGTATGACCCGGAGATGACCTGAGAGGTGCCCGTCTTCTCCTTGATCTCTACGGTGGCGTCGTTGATGATTATAGTGCCTTCGTCGATGAAATTTACTGGATCAAGGTGTCCAGGGCGAGTAGCGCAGTGTGCGACGGTTCCAGAGGCCAGCGGTTGAGCGCAGGTTGATTTTTGTAGTCTCTTGCAAAATGTCGTACGAGTCGTAGAGTTGCATTTGTGGATGGCGATGACGTTGGTTCCGCAATCAGCTACAGTGTTACCATCCCCCCAAATCTAATATTTTGTTCATATGCTGTACTGGGAAAATAATAAGTTTCTTACATGCTAACTTGGCTCTAGGATATTTGATCATAAAATACAAAGTATTAAAATTTTGGAAAACCTTAATATAACTGGCTCCTAAGATGTCAATTACGCTAACATTTGTGAGGTGTTCAATATCCAATTTATTAATGTCGATATTGTCTAGTATAAGTGGGCTTATTAGGTTGATTTTTGCGAGAGTTATTGAAGATATTAGAGCTTCTAAACTTGTGATAGTGATCCTATTTTTTGCCAAGATTGTTTCGAAAAAATGTTCATTGTTCATTTTGTCTGTTTTATATATTTCGTTTACCGACCTTGTAATCTTATTTATCTGTGATTGGAAGGCTGTGTTTAGTTCTATTTGTCTGTTATCGGACTCGATTAATTGGCTCTGTCGCAATTTGATATGCTCTCAGTCGTCAAAATCTGCTGTACCTGGTATTACTTTTAACGCACTCCCTAGGACATTGATACTACGCGCTTGTCTGTGATGAACCCACAAAGTGTCTATTAATGTTTCTATACGTAACAGATCAGCTTCTATTACCTCTTTCATGTGTTGTTTTAAGAAAAAGTCGAGTGTTTTCTTGGTCTCTTCCGCATAAACTTCGTTATGTTATCGTTATGTTAATCGTATTGTCGCCGTAGCCGTCCCTATTACAAGAAGCAAATATCCTAGCCTAAAATATGATAAGAAGATATAAAATTTTTCAATGTGAATAATGGTTTAAAATTAGTTCGTTTCTTATTTTAGGTTGTCATTTAGGACCACCCTCCCTTTAATAAGAACCGTTGTGCCCAGGTCTGCGTTTACTACTTCCTCTGAGCATAGGGGTGTTAGCTTGGTACATAATCTCCTATTGTTTTTAAGTAGCACTGCTTCCCCTGCTTGGTATTCTTTCTGTGTTCTGTCTCTATTAACTCGTAAGAGCATTTCGTCCTGTGACTTCTGGATTTTATTTTTTATCTCCATAGCAAATTCGATTGGGGCTGCATGTATTATCTCGATAGGATTCTTATTCGTGACCGAATATATAGATTTATTGTATTCGATGGTCGCTTCTAGGATGCATTCAACTGTATCGATTAAGTGTCTTTGTAATTTCAGGCAGCGACTTAGTTCGGACAACGTGCTGTGGAATCGTTCGACTTGCCCATTTGAGATACTATGTAAGGGGGTGCATTTACAATATGAATATCCTTATTATTCAAAATTTGTTTTATGGTCTCAGAGTTCAGGGATCATTCATTGTCGCAGTAAAGTGTTTTTATCTTTGGGTACATGTTTATTAATAATAACAATGGTGTCTTTATGTCGATTATTGATCGTGATGCGATAGGTTGTGTTACCGCAAACTTGGAAAATTTGTGACACAAGTCAAAAAGTGTTTTCCGTCCGTTGTGAAAATGTCGACGTGAAGGATTTCGCCCGCATATGATGGCACAGGCGTTTTCCCGACCAATTGCTTTGTTGGGTGACGGTCATATTTCCCTTTAGAGTAGACTCTACAGTTCGCAACGATTTCTACTGCTAGACGAGTCATTTTTGGGAAGAAATAATCTCTTAATATTTGTTTTACAATCTCTTGCGCCGCCCGATGAGTCCTATTGTGCTCTGCGGTCGCAATTTCATTTTGTTCTGTGCGGTTCTGTTCGGTTATATCGATAACGACATGTTTAGAGTGCCAAAAGGTGGTGGAAGGAAACATTTCGACTAAGTTATGTTGGATAAATGCTAGGATTGGTAGTTCGCAGTGTATAGCGTTTACTACATCTGCTTGTACCACATCGGACAAAGTCTTAAGGAGAGTGTTCCTATCAGAGAATCTTATAATATGCCTCTTATTTTCTCTGAAGAGTATGAGGGTGTTTACTTCTGTTGTGTCGCTTTCTTCGATGACGATTTGGTTTCTATAGCAGTTTATCGGTTTGTCCGTTGAGTTTATTGTATGGGTGAGCGACTCTTCACTGTGCATTGTTGCAACATCTGACTTCACTGATTCTTCTAATGCGTTTATGTGTTGACGGGACAAGGCATCAGCGAGCAAATTTTCTTTCCCCGATTGTAAATAATATTTGCATTATGTTCATCAACAAATGCCTTCCACTGCTTAATTTTAGCATTGGGATTTTTTTCGGACACTAAGTAAATCAAGAGTTGGTGATCCGTAAAGATATTCAACTCTCTGACTCCGTACAGATAGTTACGTAAATTTTTTAGTGACCATACTATTGCTAAGAGATCGCGTTCGTTTGTTGCGAAATTTACCTCGTTATAGCGCAAGGTTCTCGAAATAATTGTAATGGGCCTACCCTCTTGTGACAATACCGCTGTAATTCCGCTGTTCGAGGCGTCGGTTGGCCTTTTTGTAGTCCGGGTAACTGAGTACCACGTCCTTTGAGGCCAGTTTGTCTATTAAGTCATTAAAAGCTTTGATTTGGGGAGGTGTGAGCTCTATGTTAATTTTCCTTGATTGGTTAGCGCTTATTTTGCCAAACTCGCCTTTTAATTTTCCTGTTAGGGGACTTGCGATATAGAAAAATTTATCGATAAAGCTTCTGTAATAGCTTGCTAGTCCTAAAAAGGATCTAAGATTAAATAAGGTTTTTGGAATTTGGAAATCTTTAATAGCCTGCACCTTTTCAGGTGCGGTTTGAATCCCCTCGATGGATACGACAAACCCCAGGTGCTCCACACTCTTTTTGAAAAATTTGGATTTTTCCTGTGAAATTCGCATTCCAGCTTCCATGAGACTGTTCAAGACGCACTCAATATCCTTGATGTGGTCTTCTTTAGTCTCAGAGAAAACGATAACGTCGTCAACGTAGACGTAGCATGTCTTTGAAATTCGCTCACAGAGGACATCATTGATAACCCTTTAAAAAATACTTGGAGCATTTTTCAAGCCAAAAGGAAGTCTGCAGAATTCATACTTCCCGTTGTTCACAGAGAAAGCTGTCTTTTCTCTATGTTTTTCTGAAAGTTCAATTTGGTGAAATCCTGATTTGAGGTCTAATGTAGTGAAATATTTAGCCTTGCCCATATTTGACAGAATATTAGAAATAGAGGGTATTGGGTATTTGTCACTTTTTGTCTTCTGGTTAAGCTTCTTGAAGTTTATAACCATTCGCTTCAGTTTGTGTCCGGATTCATCGACACCTTTCTTGTCGACGACCCAGATCGGATTATTATATGGTGATTTTGACGGTCGGATTATGTTACCCTGTACAAGTCGTTTGACCTCTGCGTTTACAAAATCGGACACGCCCAGTGTTTAAAGTACACCGGTATCCCATCGGTCTGAATTGTGGCTACGGTGTTTATGTTAAAAGGCTGTGCCTCATTGGCATCGGCAAATGCTTTTATATTTTGTTTTTATCATTGCATTAAACAAATCTTTAAAGGCTATAGGGACATCTGAATCGTCAATTTGTATGAAATTCACGTTTTTACACTTAACGAACTGAATTTCTTCAGATCCGTTATCATGTTCTAACAAGTTATTATTAAAGTCTAGATGGGCATTTACTGTTTTTAGTAAATCAAGCCCGATTATACTATCAAATTCTTTTAAGCTCTTTAGAACGAAAAAGTACGTCTTGGTATCAAAGATATATATGGGACATTTTTGATCGATTGTTGATTGACCATGGATTGATGTTATTTTAAATGAGTTTTGCACTGGCACGAAATGTGACAGTGCTGGGTTTAGCTTTACAAAGCTCTTAGAGGTTCCCGTGTCTACTAGGAACCTTAATGTTTTCCCTGCCAGTGTCCGTGTAATGTACGGGAGCAGGGAGTTAACTCTAAAAAATTGCAACTGTCGGTATCTGATAAGTTATCGCTCGATGCTTGAGCTTCAGCTTCAGCTTGCTCTGAGTAGTTACCCTCTTGGTTCTCTACTGGCATGTGGTTGATTTTTTGCCTCATTTGTGTTGACTGATTATTTGAATATGGCTCTTTCCTGAAAGTCTGTGCTTGTGTTGGTTGCCTAAAGCGTGAGGATGAGTCTACCTCCATTGGTTCTGGAAGCGGACTCTGTGGCTTCTGACTAAAGAAGCGTTGCTTTGAGCTGGCGGGGTTGCTTGGGCGCTGTTGCCTTTGGAACTGTAAATTTCGATTTTGGGCATCGAAATTTGTCTGGTTAGTGTTCCTAACACTATTTATACGACCCTCTTGTGATCGTTGGGTCATGGGTTTTTGTTCTCTGTCTTCTAGGTGTTTTGCGAAACTGGCCGCGAAAATACCTCTATCGTTGCTTGCTTCCGCTTCTTGCGCTAAAGCCAGCGCTGTCGGCAAGTCTGGTGGCTGTGCTGGGAAGACTGCTCATTTAATTGATTTTCTTAGTCCCGATACAAATGTATGTAATGCATCGTTCCTGTATTTTTCATTAAGTATGGCCGGTGCGGACGGGTCGTGCGACAGGATTGTTTTGTTTGTGATTAGTGTGAGTTTTTTTTCGATATTATCATAATATTTAGTGAGCGAGAGCTCACCCTGTCGCAGTGTGGATTATTCTTGTTGTTACATTACATGTATTGGCGTTTTGTCGGCATAAGTAAAATCTAATCGGGCAATTATTGCTTTAAAATTTAAAATTGTATTAAAGGATACAAGTACTGCGTCTTTAGATCCCCTAATTTTGTTGCGAATTATCTCAACCGCTTGGTAGTGTTTACAGCTGCCGTCAAATGGTTTAAAAAGTTCATAAGCGGCGTGTGCCGCTTACCTCCATTAAACATAATTACTCTGGTTCCCGTCAAATTCCGGGACAGACTTTATAATGTCCAGCGGTTCATCGCACTGTACCCCCGGTATGACCCTGACTCGTTCGTATGATTCTATTTTTGGCACTTTTGCCGTTAAGTTATCTAACTGTTGTGTAAGCTGATCGATTTTCTGCTGAAAAAAACTGCTTGTTGTTTAAGCCCTTCACGCATCTGAGCCTGCAGGGTTGCTGACTGTTGTTCATTCATTTTTTTGTTAATCTGTTCTTTGTACGTGTTTATAAATTCGTCTTCACTACTGTCAGGGGAAACGTTCGGTCTTGTTGCTGACCGCTTGTTGCTGACCGCTGCGTCAGCGGATCGGCCGGACATGCATAGACAGAATTTGTGTGTTGCAACATTGTTGATCTTTTGTATATTTATGTTTTATTTTGTTAGCGTTAAAGACGCAGTGGCTTAGGTGGAGGTAACTCGCGCAGTCTAGCCGGCTCTATTTTTCGTTGTGTTAACTTGCAGTTAAATATTTTCACTTTCAAGCCATCGTTTGAGAGCTAAGCTGTAAAATGCACCATCTACAACAGTTAGCTCAAGTTTATAATTTTTTTTTTTTTTTTCAACTAACGTTGAGGTTTACTTTTTATAAAATTGAATCGAGATTTTCGTTTGATATTCGAAGTTCTTTAGCGAATGAAAAATTATAGAATTGAATAGATTGGTATCAATAAATTTTCATTTGTTAAAAAAAATTTCTTTATATTTCTTTCTATTATATTTTATTTTTAACTTTTTATTTGAATTACTCCGACGCGAGTTGTTGTCGGAAGGTTCTTGGCCGATCACTAAAGCAACTTAATGTTCCTTTACACGAATTTTTTTTTTCTTTTCGCGTATCTTCGATCGGTCCCTGCTCGGGCGCCAATTAATTTACCGTTTATTGAATTGTTCCACAAAATATATTTTTCTGCTTCATAACAAGCTTATTTATTTGTTCTTCGCTTTTAATGGTAAATTTACAACTGATTTCTTAATTACTAAACTATCCCTAACGAAACTGTGTATAGTTAACATCGCAGTCGGCGTCGCTGTTGAGTTTGTGCCATTTCATTTGTTTTGCAATTCTTCTTGGAATTGCAATTGGACTGCTGATGCGACCAATCCGTTCTGCGCGTGCAGGAAGTGGTGGAGACGCTGCATTTGCACAATTTGGGTTCGTTGTATTCTTGGTTATTGGATATTTGTCTGTTGTTCTTAACAATTTCGTTCTTAACTCTTCCCCTTTTAATTTGACATTTAAAAGTATGGGATGTTGTTGAATTGTAGTGGTGCTAGTTGTTGTATCATATTTTTTTTTAGACTTGACGTTGCAATGTTTACTTCACTTTCTTAAGTGAGATGTTTTTTATTTACATTGCTGTCTTCTATTGTAGTTCCAAGTTGCCAAATTATCTTCTTTTGTTTTATTTCCAGCAGGTGTATTATACATAAGCGTAAATATGATCAGAGTTATTCTATTGTTGTTAGAATGGCTCTTTACATGTTGCAACTGGAGGGTGTTATTTATGTACATTGCTTCGAGAGCTTCCATTGATAGTATTTTTAATTCCTCCATTTCTACAGGCGATAGTTGCAGAATGGGTGTTAATGCTCTCATGATTGTTGTTTCTGTGTTGCTGAACCATTTTTCGTTTATGTTTACTGTATCGTTTCAGAAACGTACCACATATGTGCCTTTTAGCCGCTGCTTGTTGTTATTCCACGTTAAGTTGCCATTAAAGTTGTTTAGGATCATTATTCCATTGTTCATTTCTTCTATTTCCGGAATGTGGTGTGCGTTGCTAACCTTACACAGTGCTTTATTACCTGTTACTATATTAGGTATGCAACTAGAGTTACTTATGTTGATTACATTATTTCTCTTACAAATTTGTATGTTCAAGTATTTTTTACATTTATCTTGAATACCATACATTTTACTTTTATACGTAAGTATTTCTTTATACTCTAAATGTATTGTTTTGTCATTTCTTATGACAGGTTTTAACATTATGTTTGTATATTTGTTTTTTTTAATCTTGGTATTTTAACAATGTATGTATAGTAGAATTGTGCTGTTATGTACTATGAATATTTCTGAAAATTCCAACATTTCCTCTACTGCTAGCGGTGGCATGTCGCTTTTTTTTATTTTTCTGCTACTTCTTCTGCATTTAGTAATAATAAATAATGTTAATTCTAGCCCATTGAATGACGTACTTTATGTTGAATATTTATTCTTTTACTAACCTGACCTGATTGTGTAAACTAATTGCTGTTTTGTCTGCTAATAGGCTGCTTTTACGGATTGAATTGTTTATGAAGTTTGTTATGTCTACTAATTCATTTATTTTTGCAGCTGTTTATTAATTATCACTTGCTGATTATTGTTAGTTATGATGTTATTTAAATTATTTTCTATCATTATTAGGTTCTCATGGTCTACTATGCCTACTATGTATTTCCACCCTGAACCTAACAAATCTAATGATCTACCTTTTCTTTTTTTATGCGTTTTGGTAATTGTATTGAAAATATTTATAGTGGAGGTTATCTCTATATGTAGGGTGTTGAATAAGGGGTTTATTCTCAAATTATTTTCTATATGTTCTAACAGAGTTTTTAAGGCTTTTTCTATCTGTTCTAAATTTATTACGTGTATTTTTCTTGTGTGTGAGGTTTATATTTTTCCTATACCTTGTGTTATTGTTATGGTCTGCAATTCCGTAAAGTTCGTTATGTCCATCGAGCCATTGGTTTGAGTTAGGTTCCATATCAGTATAAGTATTAAAGCTGGACCAACGATGTCTCCTCGCGGCTGTCCCGATGTCATCCTTTCTTGCTTCTGCTACTGAGGATCCAGATGAGGCACTTCCCTCTTAGTCGGCCTGTGCTGATAAGCTACAGGGCTTGGCACTTCTTTTCGACGTTTCTTGTCGTGTTGGATTTGTTAAACAAAATTGATTTTTGTGTTTAACTGTTCTTATTTTTGTTTTTTGTTAAAAAAAGAGATTATAAATTAAGTGCCCGTAGTCCGAGAAAAGTTCCACTTTTGAATGCGAAGCATGTGGCAAAGAGAATAGAGTTTGCCAAAGAGCACCTGAATTGGCCGGCAGAAAAGTGGAGAAACATCCTATGGTCGGATGAAAGCAAAATCGTGCTATTTGGAGGAAGAGGATCTCGATCCTATGTACGGCGACCCCCAATTCGGAATACCGCCCAAGTTTCACCTGCAAGACCATAAAACACGGTGGAACGAGTATCATGGTTTGGGCATGCTTTTCTTATTACGGAGTGAGTCCAATACATTGGATAAAAGGTATTATGGATCAACATGTCTCTTGCGATATTTTGCAAACAGTGATGCTGCCTTATGCAGAATACGAAATGCCGTTGTTGTGGATCTTCCAACAGGATAACGACCCTAAACATACCAGCAAGAAAGCTCGTAAGTGGTTTCTAGACAGATCCCTTTACCTAATGGATTGGCCTGCTCAGTCTCCAGACTTAAATCCGATAGAGAATCTTTGGTCTGATGTAAAAAAATAAGTTTCCAATGCAAAACCAAGGAATAATCAGGAGCTCTGGGCCACCATTCAAGAATCATGGAGCAGTATTTGCCAAAATTTGGTCAATTCTATGCCGAGACGTTGTGCTGCTGTCATTGCTGCCAAAGGTTTTACAACGAAATTTTAATACACTATATCGATAAGGAATACAAATGAATACAAATATTCCAGAACTTCCCGTTTTTTTTTTTTTTTTCGTTTTCTTAAGTTATTTTTGAAATAGTGCTATTTTTGTTGCCGCCTAAAATTTTCAACGTTCACATTCTTAATGTAAATATTTCATGTTATTACAAAGTAAAAATAAAAGCCTTAAACAAGTTAAATATATGAATAGTTATAAAACAAATAATCAATAAAGAAAAATGTATGTCATGGTGCTATTTTTTTTGCCGCAGCTGTACATATATATATTTTTTTTTTAAACTTTTCGAATCACTCCGACGCGAGTTTTCGCGAGTTGTTGTCGGAAGGTTCTTGGCCGATCACTGGAGCAACTTAATGCTCCTTTACACGAACTTATTTCCTTATCGCGTATTTTCAATCGGTCCCTGCTCGGGAGCCAATTAATTTACCGTTTATTTAAATGCACAAAAAAATATATTATTTTGCTTCGTAAGAACTGATTATAACTGATTTCTTAATTACTAAACTATCCCTAACGAAACTGTGTATAGTTAGCATCGCAGTCGGCGTCGCTGTTGAGTTTGTGCCATTTCATTTGCTCGCTATGAGATGGCCTTTGCCTCTTATATGCTAGGTTCGGGGCACTAGTCGAACCTTTATATTGGCTGTTAGGAATTTGGGTCCTAGCATGGTCTAATTTTTGTTTAAATACTGTGTTGATTGCTCTCATTATTTTGTTTTTGATAATTCTGATTATATTGGTTTGAATCATAATTCGGATTATAATTATTATTATTTTTATAATTATTATTATTTTTATGATTATTATTATTATTTTTCGCGGACCATAATTTTGGGCGTTGTTATCTGGATTATTAGGTTGAGTTTTAACTCGATCGGACAATTGGTTTTCATAGCAACCTTCTTGCTGGGCTACTTGTTTTAGTTTGCTAACTGTCGATATATCATATCTAGTGTTGCGATGAGCTTTTTCATCAGCACTTCTGACCAGTATGGCCAGCAATTTATTTAATAAAATATAACACAAATGTTAAACTTTCAATTAACTATTTATTGCTTATGAGACAAGCGATCCGCTGATCGTGCCAATTACAATAAGCTTACAAGGGCGACGAGTAAGAACTAACTATGCTCAGCTGACAGACGGTCGAGCAGAGCTTTACAAAGTTTTTAACAGAGGCTGTGCCGCGCAGGGCAGTTATGCAAAATAAATCGAATGTTACAATTTTCTCCTTCTCCACTGGTTCAGCTAGGACATCAAAACAGCTGATATGCACTATTGAATATTAGAGCTTAGCTGAACATCTAGCTAACTGCAAAAAGATCCTATCCGGAAGTTTTTTAATAATAACACCCTTAACAGTGTTTTTCATGGCATTATTATAAATCGTATTATTTAGCATATTATTTTCAAATGCTAACTTATTAATTATTAAAAAGGATTATCGTTCGATTTCTTCGACGAACTTACGTATGGATCCTTGGAAGGGAGTATTGTATAGTCTTCTGAGCAATTCTTCGAACGGCGTTTGCGTTTTATATTCTGATATCAGTGCTTCTTTTAAGGCATTCCAGTTGGTGGCTCCACTAAGTTGGGAGATCCTTTGTGCGTCTCCTTCAAATTGCATCTCTGCTGAGTTGAGAAGAACATGTTGTTGTCTTGTGCATCCTGTCGGGTATAATTGTTGTATAAATTCGATCCTCCTGATGAATGAGCTGAGTTCTTCTGTTACATACTCCAGTGAACACTGGCTTTTGCCTGATTTGGCCAAGAGCCTGGTTAAAATGTGCTTCTGATAATAGTGGATTGGCATTCCTTTTTTGCTGTTCGTTCTGAGCCATTGATGATTGGTTTTGTTTATTCTTTTTTTTATTTTGATTAGACTCACTCAGTATTTAATATAATACTGTGGTTTGTATATATACATATATATATATATATATTTTTGTTCATTACGTTGTAAGTCTCTGTTTATTTATTTAATTTAAACAGTTGCGGAAGTTTATTATATTTGGCTAGAAAAAATTTTCCTTTTTTTTTCGTTTGCCTCTTTAGAATTTTATGGTTGTTGTTTTTTTTTTTTGTTATTTTTTTTTCACAGACTAATGTCCTAAGTAAACTTTATCATTTTCACGGCCTTAAACAATTTAAATATTTGTTTTTTATTTAAATTTGTACACTCTAGTCTTGACACATATGTATAAGTCTTATACTATAAGAGATGGTTCACTGAGCGTTTGTTTACACGTGCGATTCTTTTTGCGAATTCTTTTAAAGAGTGAAGATAAATTTCGAAATTTCTTTATTGCGCCAATAAAGGATTTCACTACGCGGATTCTTTAAAAAAAATATTATTTTTATTAGAATCGAATTTGTGAAGCGCGGAGAACAATTTTTTACTTAACGTTTGTAAGTGCAAATGAAATCTAAATCTGTAATGTGCAGCGAACGCTTAGCAAACCTTTTTGAGAATTGTCTTTTGCATTGTTTCCTTGCTTATGTTTGCGCTGCTTTGGCTACTTTACATTTATTGTGAATTACTTATAATTATGTATAATTATTAAATCCAAAAAAAAATATGTAAGTATACTGCGCGAATTTTGTTATTCGGGACGAGAGTTATAAAAAATATATATTAATTAGTAGCCGAAACAACTTATTCGGTTCAGTAGCAAGTTTCAACTCACTTTCTTTATTTCAATTCAATAAAATGAAATCTTTACATTATATTCCTAAAATACGTACAATTATTTGTATTTGTGTTTTTATTTCGAATTATGTCTTTTGCTGATTTAATTATTTTTGAAATAGAGGCGTTGCCCTCGTGATACGGTTGCGAAACCGGATGTTTACTAAAAAGAGTTTATTAACTCTTGTTGCGACATTGTTTTACTTAATATTTAAAGAGTTCAATAACTCTTGCACTTTCTGGCTAATTCTACTGTCTTGATTATGTTCTTGGAATTGATAACTTCTCCCCCCCTTTAGAAAAGAATTCTCCTGAATTCTATTATTGTTAAGTTGGATTTTAATTTTTTTTTGTTTTACCATAATCAAGATTATTAATATAACTATTGGCAAAATTCCAAACGCATTATATAAATAGATTATATCTTTGTGTGTTTTTAAGTTTTTTATGCTAATCCAATTAATTTTGTTAGTTTCTAATATGTTTTCGAATGTTATTTGTTTTGTAAAATTTTGTACTAGTTTCTTTTTTTCGTATAATATTTTTTCGTTTTCTATTTCGAGAGTGTTGGTGAAATAATTATTATCTATACCTATTGTACAATTTGCGAAATGTATTAAAGTGTTATTTGTAATTTGTATTACTTTGATATTACAATTTTGATATAATGTTTCGTTATTTGCATTATTGATTACTATGGTTTCTTCGCCTAGCTCTATTATTTCCATTTCTTTTCTTTTTATTAGTTGACAATTTTTTTAAATATACAATGTTTGCTGTTCTTCATTTCTTTTAATTTTTTGTTTGTTTCATAAGTGTAGGTAATATTTTTATACTTAAATACAATTTCGGATTTTTGATTTATTTCATTATTTGGTATTGGAATTATTTGCTTAACTTTAACTGTGATAAAGCTTGTAGATATTTCGATTGCAAATATTAACAGATTATTTTTAAACACTGCTGTAGCTAACTTAAGATGATTTTTTATTTTGTATTTTGTGATCGCGTCATCAGTTAATATACGGGGGTGTAAAATATTGTATCTAGCCGATGCAACGTTATCTTGTAAATGTTCTATTTTATTTTTTATTAATTGAATTTGTATCTGTTGGTCATATAAGTTCTCCTGGTATTTATTATTTTCATATTTGTCAATTGCGTTCAATTTACTTTCTATTGCTTTTCTATCTGCTGTAATGCGCGTGGTGGTCTATTCATATAGCAGGGTTTCGCGTTGTGCACCTCTAACTGTGCTCTAACTAGCTCGCCGGATTGTCGGGGTTCTTGCTACTAACCTTTACACTATATTCACACGCACATAATATTTTTAGGTGCACTTTTAAGGGTAAAAGCGAATAACTACAAGAAAATATATAAGAAGATCTAAACTGACTAATTTGGCATTGATAATATTCCTCGAAATAGTGACATTGTATTAGTGAGCACCTGTTGTTGTTAGTGTCACGGTCTCTACCCTCCCTACCTATGTCACACAACTGTGTTGTGGAACCCTTCATAAAATCGAGATACAATTAGGTTATACCAGATGCCGCTATATCTTACTCAGGACAACCACTTAATATCAATTTACAACATTATAATATTCTTTTTTAATTCTAGCATTTCAGGTGTTGACAATTTTTAATAAACATTGTGTTTCGAATGGCAAAAAAAAATATTAACAAACGTTTTCATTCATGTTTCTTATAGTTTACAATTTTAGTTTAGGTTTAAAGAGTTATATAATACAAAAAAAAAATCGAGAAAAGAGATCTAACCTAAAGTGGATACATGTGCAACTCTTGTTACATTGAATATAAACCTCATAACTTAACTCGAATTACACCGTTTACGTTTTATGCGATAGGCTAAGCCGTACTCACTCTCTTTACTTTATATATTCTGAGGAATCCATCGATGTCAGCAGGCCTGATGACTTGATGATGATGATGCTGTTAAAGATAATATTTATAATTATACAAATTAACAAGAAAATGTGTTTGACTGTAATTATTGGTCTTGTGGCTCAATAATAATAACAACATGTTTATTTAACTTCAAGTTTAAGGCCGACCTCGACCGCCCTAATTTCTGCAACCACCTCTCTCATCCGTATTGCGGATCTTCTTGATGCGATGACTCGCCGGTACACCACTCCAAGGCCGATGAGTCCACAACAAGCGACAACTGGGACGAACGCCAGCCAGCACAAATGATCGGTTTTAGCCGCTTCTTTAAACTCTTGAATCTCCTCCAAATTGCGCTCATTCAATCGATGAAGAAACGGGAGGCTAAGAACATCTTGGTTAGCGGTGATGTTCAGTAGAGGTGAATTAGCGACACCGGGTACTCTATTTTTAACG
>JBANCX010000647.1:0-14669 GCA_037040065.1 Dettopsomyia nigrovittata | reverse complement strand
AAAACAATTTTATTGTAAATTTAACTTCTAAATTGCTCCTCTTCTTACACACCTAATAAATAAAATGACTTTTCCGCCCATAGTCCATGCCCTAACAACTATCTTTCGCCTTTCCGTAAATTGTCTTCATTGTCTGCCTTTACCATTTGTACTGTCTCTGCGGCCTGACAAACAAACAAGAAAATGTTCTTATTGTTGCTTGTTCATTGTACATTCGAACAGCCAAGACGATAACGAGGCAAAATACATAGACAGAGAATTAGAGCGAACCGAGAGAGTTTCAGGAACCAAGTAAGACAATAGCGCAATGATTTGGATTTTATTTCTTTATAGAGCAATTGAAATACACTTCATTATAATTGAGATGCATCCATACTCCAACAAATAACAAATTGAAACTCTGAATATTTCTAGGAAACTCTAAACAGATATAAAATAAAATGAATTTTCGATATGAATTAATCATTACATAAAATTACAAAATTTGGGAATTTATGTGGACAAGTTTCCAATAGATTGATCCTAAAAGTGCTATATGTCATAGACAACGAGTAAAGAAATAAACAAATTGTTTAAACGTATTAATTTGTTTGAGATTCCTCAGAAAACATAAGATTTCCATGGAACAAGACCTCAGAAATTATAAAAATCTAATTTTTGGGATCTCTAGCATACACACCTTATCATATTAATAGGTACACATAGCAATCCTTTAATTATAGATAGTTTTTTCGTACTTTAAGTGTTGACAGCTTTTTAATTTTTGGTTTTTTTTTGTTGTAAATCTACTGTGACAAAGGAGAAGTATATCAAAGCTTTTCTATGAATTGTGAATTAACCACACATTTGGACTGATCATAATAATTGGTACTGTCGCCGTTTCTCATTATTATCAAGTGAATAATTTTAATATCAGTGATTAATTGGATACTTAAGGTAAATTTAGTAAAGCTACTGTCTATAAAGAGAATAATCTAATAATTTCGCTTAGAAAAAATGGATCGAAATTCATATTGTACTAAAAAAGAAGCTCAATTGGTTCTTAGTCAGAAAAAAAGAAGGCAAATCTATACGGACCATTGCAAAATTAATGAACATGTCTCCTTATTTTGTTAAAAATGCATTAGAAAGGAAACCAAGACAAGAAACTTGTGGAAGGCCACAAAGAAACAAAGAAACCCCTTTACATTTCAGTCATTGAAGGCTATTCCAGCGGAAATTGAGAATTCAGTTAGTGCTCCAACTAACCGCAGACGACTACAACCTATGCTAACCTATCATTAAGCATTGCCAGAAAGGTCACACTTATTCGCAAACAAAAATATCCAATGTTACAATTCACTTTATTTTATTAACAACAAATACTTTAAGAACCAATGAGACCAAATTATAAGTTTCAAAAAAATTAATAAAATTGTACCTTAAAGTCTAAGTTTTTGGGTGTACCTATTAATATGATCAGGTGTGTATATCCAAGATCGTCACATTCATATAAACGAACAGACTGATAATTACATAAACTTGATTATTACAATATAAAACATAGTCGTTAATTATTATCACTAAGCATACAACACATAGAGCTGTCAAATCGTCTAAAAAGTTGTTGCACAAATTTTCTGTGCGATTGGTTCCCAGCAGTGTTGCCATTTTAGCTTATTTCAGGCTAGATCTAGCATATTTGAAAATGAAAAAGCTTATAAAATTTTGAAATAGCTTATAGCCTGAAATTTAGCCTATTTTAAAGTAAATTTAGCATATTCTAGCACTAAGTGTTTTTGGTACTTTTTACCTTTTTAATATTTTGCCACATACATATGTATTAATATCGAATTGATTGATATTGATGCGTGATATAATCGTGAAAAAAGTGATTCATTTTGTCAAGTCTTAAATATTGATAATATGCTATTAGAAATTAATTAATTAATAAGTCTTATTAAATCAATATATATCAATAATATCGTCCAATTTTGGGCAGAACCTATACAGGCGCAGGGAATAATAATTCTTTTGAATCCATTGCCTTGTTTACTATTCAATTACTTTCATTACCTTGGTCTAATGCGGAGGTTGAACATGTTTTTAGCCAGATGAATGTTATCAAAACAAAACTACGGAACAAACTATAGCTAAAATCAATAAACGCTATTTTAAGCATCATATTTGATTTTAAAGTCATAATCAGGTATTTCTAATAATAATAAGTGATAAATATACCAATGAGTAAGAAAATTCTGAATTTACAGACCTATTAAATGATTTAATTTAAGAAAACCTGTAAAAAACCTAAAAATTTTCTTTGTTTTTTTCTTGTATTTGAGATTATAGCTTGTTTTTCAGCATATTTTTAGCTTATTCTAGCCTGTTTTTTTTACCAGAATCTAGCTTAGGCGGCAGCTCAATATCTGGCAACACTGATTCCCAGTCTCTCAGCGCTCTCAATTTTGCAAATGTTGTGAGCGTAATGTTGTGAGCGTAATGTTGTGAGAGCGGCAACCGAACGTAAACTGCCGAACACAAGGCAGAGCCAAAGCGCTTTGCCGTCGCGCAGATCATTGCCTAGCTTGGCTTGCCCAACGCAGGTAGTTTTGTAGATGAGCTCGCTGCGCCCTTTTTTGCATGTGAGTGCGAAGGACCAGCAACATTTTGACTATTGGTTCCTAAATTTAATATAATGAGTGCAAGCGAGAGTGTTGTATGCTTAGTGTTATTATTCTTATTCGATGGAAATAGGATATAAAATAAGATACAAAAACCTAAAAATAGCTCTCTGTTTTAATATTTGATGGACTGCTATACTTTGAAAGTAGTTTACATAGTTGTGTTAAAATTTAAATGTATTAGCAGATTATTTAAGTTTGTCACCAACAAAAAATATGAATTATAAGAATATTTAACTTTAATTCTTAATTAAAAACTCTTTTTAAAAAATCGCTTTAGAAATTCATATTAATTAGAATTCTCAACTGATTCTAGTGTCAAACTGATGGCAAGAAAGCATCACCAGTCGATAGCTGTGAGTAAACCGTAGAAGCTTTCTCAATTAGTAGCTTTACAGACCATCCTGAGCACTTTGGTGATGGTGCTTAACATTAAAAGTTTAAGTATTTATTTGTCTTGGGTTGGACAAAAAAAAAACAAAATGATAGCTTGATTAAATACATTTTACGACGATCCTATTTCATTTTTTATTTTTGTTTTAGAAACCAATTTAAAAAAATATCTTTCTATATTTCGTGTTGAATACTCCGTTTTATATTTAGTTAAACAATTTCCAGCAATACTTGAACTTCCCTCGTATTTTTCAATTGATTTTTATTTTTTTATTTTGTATTTTATAAATTCTTCTTTTTTTTTGTAGCTTGTTTCCAGCTATTAATGAACTAAAAGCTTCCAAACAGGTATGTTGGTGTGTGTGTGTGTGTATGTCTGTTTGTGGCTCTCTTCCTTTAATCGTACTTCCATTTTTTTCGTGTTGTTTTGTTGGTTTTTTCATCTTCCGGTTTTTGTGTGTTTGCAACATAAAATTTAATTTTACAGCTGGATATCTCTTTATTACGAGTTCATCACACATACACACATACTCGTATAACTAAAGTGCTTAAAAGCACCTACACAGATACACACACACACGCACACACACACAGCTGCACCTGCATTCATTTGTAATCGTTTATCGTATGAAAGCGAGTACGTACCGTTAAATGTTGCGTCAACTGCCGTTACTTTTAATTGTTAATACACAAAATGTCGACGCTCAACTGAGCACAAACCAAAAAAAAAGAATAAAACAATTGTAATTATAATAAAAGGTTAAAAAAAATTCTTTCGCAGACTGAACATTGATTGAAATTTAAGAAATCAATGAAATATCAATTCCAAATGGAACTGTCAGCTCTCCACATTTTCCTTCCATCTTGTCAAAGCCACAATGACAGTATCAGACACAATGATATACAAGTACTTCTATCAGATATCATATGATATCAATCAGGTGTCACTCACTGATAATAAAACAAAAAGAACAATGCTTGACTATGAGATACCTAAGTCTTTGTTCTGCTGCTAGCGTTGTTGAATTAAAAGCGAAGCGCCTTCCAACAATCAATCAATGAAAAACTTATTTGCTTTATAACACTTTCGTTTTTAATCCGATCGTTATGAAATTTATACAGTAGATAAATAATATAATACTAATTATCCATAATGAATCTCAAGGTCATGGGTAAAATCTTACATCTGTTATTTAAATTTTTCGATTTTCAATTCTTCAATTTTTAAGGAAAATCGAGCGTTCAAAGAGGGACCCACGGACATAGCTATTTATATATATATTTATGGAGTCGCAGTTGTCTCTTTTTCTTTGCTACAGACATGTCATATAACTATAATACCCCATTTCATGAATGAATCAGGGTAAAATAAAATGTGTCATGGCCAACAAGAAGTTATTGATTACTGACATAGCAGAGAGTTCGGCGAAGTAAAAGGTTGAACAATCAATACTCATAATGATCTGGTACTCAAGAGTTCTATTGATAAGTAATTAAAATGTATTAAATGTGAAACTAGAAGAGTCTAAAAGTAGACATAATATAACATTATTAATAGATTTATTTAGATATTTACCTTAAACAAACATTTAGAACACAGATGCTGTATGAAAGAACGTCAAAATGCTTCAGTAGGTCCATGGCAAACATTGGCGGACCTATACAATCAAGACGGATACTCCTGTTGAAGAAGAACCATGCCATACTTTTATATGGCTGTGAGGTATGAACACACTTAGAACACATTGCAGGCTAAACCTCTCCTAGCGGTACAACAGACCACAGCTAACGCTGCAGCTGGTTTCCTAGCTAGACTGATTCCGACCGACTTACTGGCCGTTCCTTTTTCTAGGTAAAGAAATATAGATGATCGAAGGAATCTTTCTTGTTTCTTTAGTGTTGTCTACCCAGTACTCAATACATAAGGATCGCATTGAATCGGTCCAAAAAAACTTTTTGCTCTCCGTCGCCTCGGATCGGATGACAACTTATGACTGCCACCATCTGAAAGTAGGCTTCCCCCAATTAACCTTCTTCTCTAACAAATCATAGAATTATGTTAGTTACAGTCCTGAATTAATTGCTAACCTCCTTCTAGTATTATCCGAACCTATACACCTTAAGTCTTCCAAACTTGTACATCTAATTCTTCATTCCATGAACCATTGAGACCGAAAACTTTACCATTTAACATGCACGCTCTACATCTATCCTTCAACTAAAATCTTTTTTAGAATTTTACATTACCTGCTAGGAATTATCATAATTCTTAGTTTTATATTTAAATATTTTTATTATTTTACTTATTCATTTATTAGTATTTTTTTATTTTTTTAAATACATTAACTTCTATCCTATTTCGCACCTATTGCACCTTGATCGGTTGATCGGGAGGTGGTTCTTTCGTAGCTTGAGATCCGCGCGAAACAAGGCTCCAAGCCTTCTACGGCCGAATGTATTGACACACAAGAGAAGTCATAAGTACCTTTGTGCTATACTGAACAGAGGATTATTCTTTAAAATGCACCCACCATGGTTAAGAAGCTACGATCCATATCTACAAAGACATTCTTAGCCTAGCCCAATGTGGAGTTATGCAGCCAAAACAAACCTGAGTTAAATAAGAGTTGCACAAGCCAAAATACTTAGAAGAATCTCTAATGCCGCCTCTAGATATTGAGAAGAGTCTTAAGAGTCCAAGATCAGAGATGTCATTCAAAAAAAAAAAACACATTTTGAAACTTACCTACGAAGAATACATTTTCAACCCAAACCTTTGGCAAGAAGGTTAAGAAATAGTCTAAAAAAAGAGAGAAGCCTGAGAAGGTGTCATCCACAGGACCTCCCAACAAGGTCACGTCAAATTGTCAAGCTGTCAAGAAGGTAGTAGAAAACTATAGAAAAAGTATCTTAAAATTAAAATAAGAAATATTTAAAAATAGATTTATTGGTTCTTAAGTTAGGTAAAGACTGACCTCTACCTTCAAACATATGAAGGCCAGTTAGGTTCTGGGTCTATTTTAGAAATCAAATCAATTATATATTTGTATAAACGTGTTCTATCCTCCTTAGGGATTTATTTTTGTCTTTGGAAGGTCGTAACTTTTCCATTGATTGAGCGACTCCTCAAGGCCTGCACACGCAACCGAATAAATTAAAAACGTAAATAAATAAATATTATAGAAAAAAAATATAAATATTTAACAAAAAAAAAAATAAAATGGGTCATTTAATGGACATTTTGTAGTAGTCCGAACGTGGTCACATTTTCAATTCCATTTGTCATTTGTTCATTTGTAAGCTTAACAAAATTGTTGTTTCCTTGACTAAGGCTGTGGACTGTGGAGCTTCAAATGCTGGCCCCGAAGGCAACAATTTACATGCAATTGGCAATTCAAAAGTGTCTGCAAAATGAAATTTGTTGCTACTGCTGCCACCTCAGATTTGTATCTGAGGAAACAAATTTTAAGCGGCGCACAAAAATGCCGGAAACCAGACACAAAATGTTAACGGAAAAGGAAACAGGCGTTCGAACCGAACAGAGACAGCAATCGAAAAATAGAGAGAGAGAAATGGTGGAGTAAAAAGGTGATTCATGCCACCTGCCACCATTATATAACATATATAACATTTCATAGCGCCATATGTGTATGTGTGAAATAAATAAAAATCAAATTTAATTATATTAACTAAATTAATTTTTGTTTAAATTGTTTTGTATTTTTAATGCAATTTCAATTGTATTTTACATTAGCCCAACAGTTGAGCACAAATTACGCCACTGTTGTACCACCGTTGCGCACCGTGTCGCATTTTGAAAACGCCATCTGGCGGGAACATTTGTAAACACTCCCAACATAAATAAACCAGTTCCGTTCCACGCGCTTGACCAATTTTAGTGTATTCTTAGTCACTGCTGCTAAACCAGAAATCTAATAAGAAAAAAAATAGTGAAAATAACAAAACAAATGCGATAAATATTGTGAAAAAACGCAGCGACAACAATGCGCAATTAAATGGCGCGTTAAACAACAATTACAACAATGTCGCTAGCTAATTAAAAAAGTGCCAAAAAAAATAAAATTGTAGCAACCAACAAAAATATATTAAAAAAAAAAAAAAAAAAAAATAGACTACGAAGATGAACGAAGAAGAAGAAACGACGACAGCAGCAGCAGCAGCAGCAGTCGAATCGTGATGATAACTTTGTACGCGAGAGTGCGGTGCAACGAAAACGAAAATAACATACATAATACGTATACGTACGTACGTGTGTGTGTGTGTGTGTGTACATAATACATACATACTCTGGTGTATATGAGTGTGTGTTCGCGCGTCTTTGTTTGTGTGCGTGTGTGTGTTGTTGTTATGCGCTGCTGAAAAAGAAAAACACAAAAATATAAAATAAAATAAAATATATATAGAAGAAAGTGCAATGTTCTAATCCTGGAAACAACGAACAAACAAACAAACAAACAAAACAAATTTAAGATTTTTTTTTAAAAAAGAGCATCGCTGTTGCTGCTTCAGTCAACGTCACTGCTTCAGTCGACGACAACGTGTAAAAAAAAAGAGGTCAAAGGCGCAACAAAAAGTTTTTCATTTCGTTGGTAACGAAAAACAAAGCAAACAACAAAAAGTGCCAAGCAGCTGAGCGCAAAAACCAACGTAGCTTAGTGTAAGTGTGTGCGAGTGTCCGTCTCTGTGTGTGTGTGTGTCTAAAGAAGAATAATAAAAATAATAATAATAAGAGGAGAAAAAGAAAAAAAAATCTTTGCGCGCGGGCTCTATTAACAAATTCCCAACAACAAGACGCGCGCTCAAAACTGAAATTAGAAATCAATTTTTTGTGTATTTAACAATAATAATAAAAATAAAAAAGAACGCAAAATAAAAGCTGGTTTTATCAACAACAACAACAACAACTATTTGACAAGTTTTTTAGCGCGTAGCGCAAAGAAGAAGACGCAGTAAAGCAACACACGCTCGCACTTGTTATTGTTGTTGTTGCTTTTTTCTTATTTCTTCTTCTCTGCGTTCTTCTACTTGTTCGTCTGATGAACAAACAATAACAATAACAACAACAAAAATATACTTAATAGCAGCTGGGCGCCAAAATACAAATATATATATATATTTCTGCCATAAAAAATTTTTAAAGTAAAAATCTACATAATAAATACATATTTAGTCAAATTAAAACCAAAACCAGAAAAAAATTTTAAAGTCAAACGCGACATTTTTTGGTTTCGGTACACAGCCGATTGGAGTTAGTTCAAAGTGAACCACCAGCGACGACAACGCGAAAGAGTAGTCATAAGAGAGAGAGAGTGTGAGTGCGCTCTCAGAGAAAGAGAGTCAAAAGAACGTGTGGAGCAGCCGGAGGAGGTGCAATTTGATTTTGTTTGTCAAAGCGCGCGCTTAACAAGTAAGTGAAAAGCCAAACCACCCACCGACACACACACACGCACGCACGCATGCACATACTCCTTTCGTTTCATTTCGTTTTGTTTTGCCATCGCCGGCCGCTCAATTTTTTTTGCATCAGTGTGTGCAATAAATGAGGGGCAAGAGACAGAGACCGAACATGCGGGTGTTTGCTGTTGTCGTTTTTGTTATGTTATTCTCCCCTCACGTTCGCTGCCCCGTGTATATGTACATATATAATATGTACACAGTGCAAAAATTATTCAAAAATTCCATGGCGCGCGCAACGATAAAGCAGCTGTGATAAGCACACGAAACGAAAAAAAACGATACCGATACCAAATAGGCAGCAGCTAGCAAATAGGGTAAGGACAGGGACCGAGAAAAGCTCCCTATCGATGGATTGAGTAGGGATGCCAGTCCATGTGAGCGCCTAAGTAAATTTTTATCGTTTCGGTTATTAAATCATTATTAAATGTCATTATTATTATTATTATTAATATCGATTCGTGGGAATAAGTAATATCTAAAGAGAGTGTTGGGGGTCGTACCGCCAATGAACATTGGGCCATACATACATATCTACATACATACATATGTAAGTATGATTGGAATAATAAATTAGTTTGTGCTTGAGACCCAAAATTGGAATTTCTCACAAAACACTTCCGAATCGTTTGAGTCATCAGCAAGTCTCCGGCAAATTTGATGCAATTCACGATCAGCAGCTTAGTATTTAGAATATAATTTTTTATTATAATTTTTTTTTATTATTTTTTATTATTATTATTTTTACTTTTCTACTTCTTTTTTTGTAGCCAGCTGGTAATAATGAGAGTCTTGGAACACTTGATCATAAATCCTATATACTATGTATCAGTTTTAGTTAGTTCATATCGGTCTGGACTAGTTGGGGTTTGCTAATGGAGCTACTTAACTTTATTCCTATCGTTTCTTTAGATCTTTTAATCCTATCAAAAAATTTCAAACACCTTGAGAACCCATTTAATTCCTAACTAAAGTTTCTTTTAGCAAACAAAAGTTTGTAACTCTTTTTATAACGTATTAGTGATTGGAAATTCGTGATTTGTGGCAAAAAAATCCAACCCCAAGAGGGGAGAAAGTTAAGAAAACTTTTGACTGTCATATTTAAGATTGAAAATATGGTTTGGGTTTTATCTAGGATCGAGCAATCCAACAATAATATGCGAGTACATGTTCTCAGTGAGGTGGTAAAGCGAAAAATATAAAGAATTTGATAACAACTTGTGTGTTTATCAAAAATATCTCCAACTGAAGGCTGCACGTTTTTAAAAATCGTTTTGCCACTTGATTCCCAGATAAACTGATAAATAAATGGTTTAATAATAATCAAATTTTTAAATATTATTATTATTATTATGTTTTCTGCAAAAATTTTCCACTTAACTTATTTCTTAGTCTCAATATGATATACTAGCATACCATCCACTTCACATTTTATACATATATTATGATTTATCAGTTGGCAAACTTCTTTAGTCACGAGTACAATTCAAGATCTATGTCTAATCCAGGAGATAAGAATTCATCCGAGCATGCATGACTTCATAGCTCGATTGCTCTATCACTCCATAAGTATTATTCACATGTTTTAAAGATAATATTAGATTGGGGTGTGTGTATATGTGTGTCTGTGTTTGTCTGGCAACTTGTTGACGGTTTTTTGACTCTTTTGAGTTGACCAAGTTGCCGCCTTTTTAGCAACCAGCTCTCATCAAAAAACGCTACAGAAGTTTACCTGCAAAACACGTTTATAATTTAAGAATAAAAAAAATGGGGCCTATATCATTATGATACTTGTATTAGGAGCATAATGAAGCTAAAGAAAAAAAATGACAAAACAAAATACGCTAATTAAATGCCCTTCACGTGTTTTTTAACAATCGAAACTTTGCACTGCGCCAAATCGAATCAATTAATGCAAAATTATTTTTCCTTTAATACGCAATACACGACACAGTTTTGAATTTGCATATTGCAGCTGCAGGTTGACGTAGCCCCTGTCGCTGTGTCTGTCGGAATGCGACGGAACCTCCCCTTGTTTTTCGTACTATTTGGATTTGAGACTGACTCGTTCCAAAGAACTATAAAAACGTATTTGTTTACTTTGCTTAAAAATGCTTTTCCCGCCCTTTTTTATATGTTTGTTATTTGTCGGAGCTAGTTATGCAATGGATGACAATGAAAGAGGTATAGGTATAGAGGAAGATAGAGAGTTACAGAAAGAGACGGAAGAACGTTAGAAGCTATGGCTATGTCTGATTTGTTGGGCCAACTATCTGCCTTATCAGCGGCACGTTCGCTGACACACTGATAAGACCCAAAAGTGGGCACCCAAACATATGAAATACTCTCTTTCTCTTTTAACACACTCATTAAAGTTAGAGCAAATTCCACAAAGAGCTTTTGACCTTTGTTTAGTTTAGTTTGTCAAGATAAATCCAAATTTAGTTTAGAAATTAATAAATTATTTTTTAATATTAATTTTAAAATTAACATTCTTTTATTTAAAATCGTAATATTTAAAATTCGAATAATAAATACGCTTTAAGTGATCTTAAAGTGTATTTAAATGTCGACTTTGACTTTAACTAATTATTCAGTTAGAGAGACAGCGCAATAGAGCGAGAGAGGGCGAGAGAATGATGATAATATTTCGGTCTACATATATGCAAAAACAAAGCAAAGCGAACGTGGCAGGAATTGAAATATCATAAATTTAACCCCCTTAACCGGCACTTAACATTCAATTTGATAGATAAACTAATTATATTCACAGACACTGACTGCAGGCGCCGTAAGAGAGAGAGAGGACTTAAACAATGGCTAATCCGCGCAAGTTTAGTGAAAAGATTGCGCTGCAGAAGCAGAAGCAGGCGGAGGGCACAGCTGAATTTGAGAGAATTATGAAGGAGGTACATGCCACAAAAATGGATGAGACGCAGCCAAATCAAAAGTTACTCGAATGTTGTTTGGGTGGTCCGGATGGCGGTACGGGTTGTCCATCACCGGGTTCTGGCAATGGCACGGGTTCGGGTACGGGCGGTGGCAGTGGCAATGGCAGTGGTGCCAGTGGTGGTGCCTCACCGGATGGTATTGCTGGTGGCGGCGGTGGTGGATCACCAACAGCATATCGTGAGTCGCGTGGACGCAGTGTCGGTGTGGGACCCATGCGTCGACCCTCGGAACGCAAACAGGATCGATCGCCATATGGAAGTAGCAATGCCAGCTTGGTTAATGCCATGGGACTGACCAATACCTCTAGCAGCAATAACAATAACAACAATGGCACACAACAGAACCTCTACTTGAGTCCACCAATGGACACGAACTGGCGGCGCTCAAACTCGGACTCGGCCCTACATCAGAGTCTCAATATGGCTGTAGCTGCGGATATGAATTCGCTACATGCCAATTATCCACAACAACACCAACAGCAACAACAACAACAGCAGCAGCTGCACAGTCAACGATCTCACTCGCCGCACCAAATCGGACGCAGCTTTAGTCCGCAGGCACAAAGGAGAAAGCCACCGCTGTTGCCGCACCAGGTGCAGCTGCAACAATTACAGCAGCACCAGCACAATATGCAGCAACAATTGCAAATCCATCAGCAGCAACAACCACAAGCACAACAGCTGCAACAGCAGCAGCAGCTACATCAATCGCAACAACAGCAACAACAACAACAACCAACGCCATATAACGCCAAATTTCCCAATTCTTTGTTTAGACCACTGCAGGATCAGGCCAACTATGCCAACACGGGCTCTTTGCCCAATCTCACCGCACTGCAACATTATGCAACACCTCAGCAGCAGCAGCAGCAACAGCAACAACAACAGCAGCAGCAGCAGCAATTACAGTCGCATCATCAGACGCTATCGCCAGTTATGTCACCACACAACCAGAGACGGGAACGTGATCAGTCGCCCAGTCCGTTTAGTCCGGGTAGCGGGGCGGCAGGTCCGCCATCGCCGTACCATCAACAGCAGCACTCGCCAACGTCCGCCAACAGTAGTACGCCCGCCACCGCCACCCTGCCGCCGAGCAGTTCGCCGCACTTGTCGTTCAGCCCATTACCCACGTTGGGAGCCAGCGGTTCAGCGACTGTGGGCGGCAACCTGACGGACTATCGCCAACCAGCGAATCCGTCTAGTCCACGCTCATCGCCTGGCCTGCTGAGCAGCGTTTCCGGCAGTGAACTGCACACCAGTGCACCGGCCAGTCCCATTCGAGTGCAGCAGCAACAGCAGCTATCTAGCGCCTTTGATGCCGCCTACAACAGTCTGAATCCCTCGTTCCACAATCATTTCGAGAACTTCTCCTTAGGCGATAGCAACTCATCCCCAGAGCAGCAAGGTTTTGCCAATAATTTTGTTGCTTTGGACTTTGATGACTTTACCGCCGGCGCAGTGACAGTAACAGCAGCAAATGGATCCTCAAATGGACCCTATCACAACCAGGATCAAGCACAAAACAAACTCTTGGACTTTAACGATTTGAGTGGTAGTCCAGAGTCCAGCGCCAATAATAATAACCACCTGAGGCGTGTCAACAACCAACAACAACAACAACAGCAGCAGCAGCAGCAAGTACTTAACAACAACAGCAATGGTGGGGCAAGCACAACATCAACGCACAATGGTGGCTCTATACTGAATGGACCCGGACTGTCGCATGCCGATAGTCATCGCCAACATCAGCACCACAATAATAATAGTAATGGTGGAGCGGGAGGTGGCGCTGGGGGTGGTATTGGTGAGTCGCTAGTTGCTTCGCCAGTGCCATCGCCTTTGGGTTGTCCAAGTTCACCGCTGCCTATACCTATGTCAGCGCATGCATCACCACAGCAACTGTCGCTATCGCTACACCACTCGCCGCATCAGTCTCCACTGCATTCGCCGCATCACACGAATTCGCCGCTGTCCAGTAGTTCACCGGTGGGCAATGCCTGCAACTCTAACATGGTAATGAATCACCAGCATCACCATCAACAACAACAACAACATCATCAGCAACAGGCACAACACCATCAGCAACATCATCAGGGACAGTCCCAGAGCCATACGCCAACAACAGCCAATATACCATCGATAATATTTAGCGATTACTCCTCAAATACGGACTATAGCAGAGAGATCTTTGATACACTGGATCTAGATTTAGGTCAAATGGATGTGGCTGGTCTGCAAATGTTATCCGATCAAAATCAAATCATGATTGCTGATCCAACTATCGAGGATAGCTTTCGACGCGACCTCAACTGATACTATGAGGAGGCTGTTGCGGCTATTGAAAGTGGCGTGCTGCTTGAGGACACCTATGAGGCATTAATAGGTGCTGGCATTGGTATACAATTGCCTTGCTCTGCTACTCCCACAGATGCACACTCTGTGGATGTTCAGCAAGCAACAGCAGCAGCAACAGTAGCAGCAACAGCAACAGCAGAAGCAACAGCAGTTAGCGACAAGGATAAGAAAGATTTGGAGGTAATTGAACTGCTTGTGCCGGGTGTAATTGATGATCTTGTCGACTCCACCGATCTGGATGAGGAAGTGCGCAAGTTTTTCTTCTAAGCCATAATTTTAATTATAAGCATTTTCATTCGCGTCCTTGTTATTCGTTGTACTTTTTGTGAAGATAGCTTATAGATACATATTTAGTATATAAATTTAAATGTATGTACTTGAGATGATAAACCCAATTGTCCTTAATCCCAAATCCTTTAAACATCCTTAACATAACACCCACCATCCCCTCCCAAGCACCGCAACCGATAAATATATATATATTATATATACATAAATATTTTACAGCGAGTCTCAGATTTTACTTAACTACGCACATAAGTCACGAAAATACCTATTTACTTCTTAAAATAAAATGTAATAAAACTTTCTATATATAACATACATACATATGTATGTATATATATGTATACATATAAGTATATATTTATTTACATATATAAAAAGAAAATGGATTAAAACCAAAAAGTGTCTTAGACCTACGACCAAATTATTGTACTACACACACACGTTCTAGAAAAGCAGAAATAGAAAAACAAACAAAAATTATATGAAAATATGAAATTCCTGTAAAATAAATGCTACAATTTACCAATTATTTATAAAAAAAAAA
>JBANCX010000642.1:0-14741 GCA_037040065.1 Dettopsomyia nigrovittata | reverse complement strand
ACAATTCTAACCAAATCCGCGGACAGCGGCCACATGAGACCCGGATCCGGCTATCAAAACACATAGACTTAAATGAAGGCACGATAAGAGAGCAACCGACAGGCAAAAAGGCAATGTTTCCCACTACGCTCTAACTCTGACTCTGACGATTCCAGCTTTAACTTTAACTCCATCATTGACTCTAACTCTGACTCGGGACGACCTTTGGTGATATTGATGTTCGCTAGACAGACAGTTTGATGCTCTAACTTTTAAAAAATATGCTAACATTTTGATAGTTATTAATATTTTAGCGGATTTAGTTAAAGTTTGCACAGAATTATTTATTCTTTGAATCTTTAATTAGTTAACAAATGATGTTTATTAACATTGAGCTCTTAATTGATAGCTAACATTGACATCTCTGTTAAATAGAATAGTATATTTTATGAAAATTACGAAATAATGTTATTAACATTGTGCTGTTAACTGATAATTTCAGGTTTTAATGTTAAAACAGCAATGTTATTTAACATTTGAAGCTTATTTCGAACAATTTATTTGATAAACGATTCGAATTTTTATCTTTATATTAAGATTAAGTTAACAGATTATGTTAATTAACATTGTGCTGTTAATGTAATGTATAAGACTGCTGTTGCTAACATAGCATTGTTAAATAGTACTAATGTCGTAATTAACATAATTTTCGTAACTTATATAAAGGGTATGCACAGAAATTTGTCATTTGATTTGATTCCTTTTGTTTTTTTGCATTTTCTTTTTCTACTACTCTTCGCATAGTTTTCGTTTTTACATTTTTTCCGCAAATCTTTGACAAATGTAAACAGAAGTTTTTTTTTCAAAATTTTTTCGTTTTTTTTTTTCTTTTTTGTCGCTGTTCTTCTTGTGTTTCTTTGCTTTGCTTTATAGTTTTGCTAGCGAGCAATGCGGGAAATTCTCTTTATTATTTCGTTCTTTCCATTTTTTGCTCTTTCTGCGTGTTTCTTTCACTTGAAACTTCGTTTTTATACTATTGTGGGCGAGGCATCTACTTTAGATTAGAGTTAATCAGCTTAGCGTGTCACTTTGACTATTAAAAACGACGACGTGTCACCAAAAGGGTTTTTTCGGGTCGTTATTGGTGGCTTAGCCTCAACACCAGCATATGTACATATGTCTGTCTCTCTGTCTGTCTGTCTGTACATACATGTAACTACTTCGTATGTGTGTGTGGCTTGGGGGCGTTGTGGGCGTGGTCATTCAAGAGAGCGGCACATGTGAAAAACTTGAATGTTAATTATAGCCCCAGCATTAAACCTGACAAACTGTCAGCGTAACGTTAGCTGACCTAGCTGCTGCTGCTGTTGTAGTTGTAGTTGTTGTTGGTCGTGTGCTAGGAGAGTAACAAACGATAATGGCTTTTAAAGTCAACTCAAAAGAATCAATAGAGGGCGCTGTTACTGTTACTTTAAAATGCAACTCTGTTGCGAAATATAAATATATTTAGATTTATCGATAACATTTTTGAGGGACTCTTAACTAACTTAAAGCTTTTTCAACAACAAAACAAAGACTTAACCTTAAAAATAGTTGAAATTCTGAACTAAAATTATACAAAATTAAGCAAAATTCTATAGAAATAAATGTTGTAAATTCTATAAAATTTCGTAAAGTAATTATGAAATTTTTGTGTATTTGTCTATTTAACCGGATAATCTAAATATAAGAAGAAGCAGCAGCAGCAGCTACAACTACTACTTTTTATGGGTAATCTATCAGTTCACCCATTTTTTGTGTTTGGAACCTGTCTGACGATCGGAATACGATCTCGCTTAAGAAATTTTATTTCAACGAGATCTGACCAGACATGGATGACATGTCTCGGCATAGAAAGTGAGCCATGAAATGGACGCAAAGAGCGAGAGATTGTCCAGTGTTTGGACAACACATTGTCAGTCAGTCAGTTGCTCCACAAAAGCAAAAAAAAACTTGACTGCTGCCGGTCTGGCTGCCGCTGCGTCTGTTGCTGTTGCGGCTGCATTTTCACCAGCGCCGCGCTGCGCTGCACTTGACTTTCCATGACGCCTCCGCTACAGCTTAGTACAAAGCTAGAGCTAGAGCTCTGACTCTGACTCTGTCTCTGACTTTGACTTTGGCAAATGAATGCCAAAGCAAACAGGATTTTCAAGTTGTTTTTTGGAAAGTAACAGTGATGCTGCTAACGTCAACAGCTGTTGTTGCAACAACAGCAGCAGCAGCAGCAGCAGCAGCGGCATTAGCAACAACAACAATATAGAGCATTCATTGATTGCCTTTTGGTATTAGTTTCAATTTATTTCAGTTTGAGTGTGATGGATGGCAACAGCGACAGCTACGAACGTGGCATGCCACATGCCAGTAACACCAACAACAACAGCAACAGCAACAGCAACAGCAATAGGGCCATCAATTTTGCAGGCGTCTTTGGTATTTTTTAGTTGTTGTTGTTGTTGTTGTTGTTTTTAGCATTTTTATTGCACACTTTTAATGTCAAAACAATTGTTGCGCCAAATAAATTTCAACAAATTGAAAATAAAATTCAATTGCAAAAAAAATACCAAAAAAAAATACCAAAAAAAGAAATACTAAGAAAAATTGTTCAATATACCGACGACATGATACTCTTACAAACATTTATTTATACTCGAAATGCTTGAAATTTTACATTTAATAATTTTATTTTTAAATTAATTTGTTTTTAAAACAAAATTGAATGAAAAAATACTGAAATAAATTAAACTTTTTGTCATTAATATAACTTATAAATGCTTAAAGCAGTTTTGATCAACTTTGCAGCCTTTTTATTGACCTGAAATTACTGAAAAACTTGTTTAAATCGATTGAAAACTAATCAAACATCTTGATAGATCAATATTTATATGAAAAATTTATATTTTATTTTAGATATTCCATCTATACATTACATATATCATAACAAAACTATAATACCCGCTGACAACAGTGTATAACAATAAGCAACAACTTGAGCTGCATTGCCAAGCAATCACAGCAATGAACAAAACACTTAGATACTCTACCCTTCCTTATATATACTACATATATAATATATCGTATTTTTGGGTGGGCGTCACCCATCGATGGTCATAGTTTTTGTGAAGAAGGACTTAGGCTGGTGGAACAGCTTGACATGGACCTTGTTGTTGTAGCTGTTGTTGTTGTTGTTGTTCCTATTGCAGTTGTAATTTAATTGACGTTCAATTGGCAATTGACCAACACTAGAAAAAGCAACAAAAAAGCAAAAGAAAAACAAAAATATAAAATTCTAAGTGTGTGTGGGCACAGCTAACGAATACCCTGTAGCTTAAGAACAATCAAAATTATATTCAGACTAAAAGTTATTGAAATTCAATATAAATTTTATAGAAGTTTGTATAAAAAATTGAAATTTATAATATTTACAAACTACACCTCAACATGCATTACATAACCTCGCTAAAGGCGGCGGCAGCCAGACTAAGCCCTGGATCGCTGCTAAGGTTTGCCAAATGCAGCAACATGCCCAGGAATCTGAGCAACTTCGAACCTTGTCTCCTTATTAATAACTCCGGTGTCACTAAGCACCAACTCTGGTCTATGTGTGACTGCCCAGACAGTCTGCCGGTTTAATCTAACCTAACCTATAATATTTATTTCAAACATGTCTAGACAGAGTTTGCAAATATCTTACAAATGCTTTTAGTTGATTATACTTTGATACACAAAGTTTCTAATACTTTACAGGGTATCTCAAAAACGGTTTGTTGCACTTAATAAATGTTCTAGAAAAATGTTGTTGGCCCAAACGTTCTCTAATTGACTTATACCACAAGCTTACGAAAATAGTTTATTTGTATATAAAAATGAAAAAATTAAAACTTTCTATTCTATTTTGTTTAGAAACTTACTAATTGAAGGAAGTACTAGAAAGGTTAGTATTTTGTTCGGAAACAACAATTTTATTCATTTATTTTATAAGACAGTATTTTTTTTAGTATTTTTTCTTTATATTTCTATAAATTTGTTCATTTAATTTTCTATTTCTATTGAAATTTATGAATAATAGAATAATTAATGGGAAAAAAATCAACAAAAGTCAGACCTCGAGCCAAACTTTTGTCAAATTTTGAATAATTTGTATTTAATATATTACATTTTTAAGTAGATCTTGAGCCAGAGAGTAGTTAAAGGTCTTGTTATGTTGATAAAAATGATTATTTTTAATTTTTTGTGTATTTTATTTGGTATTTTAGTAATTTTCTTTAAAAAAAACAAACCCAAAGAAATTGACTTTTAAACTAATTTCAAAAGAATTATCTTTAGAATTGTAGAATTCAGCTCTTCCCGCTCTCTATATTGTATTTATATGATACCATCTTGCTCTATTTTTTCTATTTTCTTTTTTACATTTTGTTGTTTACTTCAATCCATGTTCGTGTCCTCCTCACTCATTTGCCATTTGGTTGGTCATTCATTTTTGTAAAACTGAATTGAGCTCTGATTACAGCTCAATTCTTGATTCTTGACCTGTCAAGGGTCAATCATATAGCTTGACAACAGCGACAGGCCAAATGAAACAAAATTGAGTGACAAAAAATCATAGAAAAAGTGAAAAGTGAAGTTTCGTACTACACAGAGGTACACACAGACCTCGGGAATACCCTAGAATTATACAAAATATATCTTTTATAATGTATATTCCAATAAAAATCGAATATTTTTGTAGAAAAATATGTATTTTTCTCTATTAATTTGGTCTTACAGCTTTTATAAGTCGAATATTTTAAAGTAATTTTATTTATTCTGTGTTTTTGGATATGTGGTTGGACCTAGAGCCTGTCAAATGACTTAATTCTCAGCACATGCTGAATTTTTTTGACATTTAACTGGTATATCACATACCTAGTTTTCATATCCTACAGGATATAAAACATTGACAATCGTTTTTATTGAGTGCACTGTCAAAGGTCAAACTCAGACAACAAATGACAATCAAAATATTTAAAAAAATACACTGCAACAAATACTACAAATATCATGATTTAAACAATCTATGTATTTGTCATAACTGACTGACAACGCACAGCCTAAACGGTAAGAGCTACAGAGCTGAAATTTTCACAGAAGTTACATTTGGTAGTGAAAGTGCCTTAAAGGAAGCGATTTCTCCGAACTCCAACTAAAATTTGTATGAAAATGTAACACGTTTAATACAATTTACATTTTCTTACGAACAACTCTCGGAGCAAATGTGACCCATCCAATCGCCACTCCGATACAAAGAAATGTGTAGAGAAATATGGAAAAAACTGATTTAAATAATAAAAAGAAACTTTAACAATTGTAAATGTTTAATACAATTTACATTTTTACATTTGTTATATAAAGAAAAGGAGAAAAAGAAGAAAATTGTTCACAACAATATCGAGCAGATGAGACTGATGCTGACTGAGGGAATGAGTAGCCATTTGACTAGGTTCAGGCTAGAACCAATTGGGAATTTTATGTGACTCAACTGGAAACAAATATAATTCATTCATTCACAAAGAGAAGCAATGTATTTCTCTAATAAACATGCCTGGTCACACTGTCTTTTGATCTGGCGCATCAATTTAAATTGTAATTTTTAGACTTATGCAAATATATAGACTTCTACATACATATATACTACTTTATATCTGTAGGATCTGTTACGCCTCCATCTGCCTATGATAACATTATTCCAATATTTCAATTGATCAATTGGGAGCAGAATAATAAATTGGTTCGCCAGCTATACAATATTTTACTTCATATGTCTTGGAATTCGCAATTGGTTCTGGTGAGCAACTGATGGTTGTATGACAAGAGCGCGGCTTCAGTCAAAGTAGCAAAGTCTGCTGCTGAAGAAGCACAGAAGCTCTCTGAAATAACTATATAGACATCCTGCTCACTCTTTTATTTATTTAGTGATGACACTTTCAAGGCTCATTAAAAAATTTCAAAAATAAAATTAATTTAAAATAGAGTACTTCAAAGTTAAAGTAATTTTGAAGTTTTCAAGTTCAAAATTGTTGAAATTTTCTCATCTATTTCAAGCTTTTATTTATTATAATTGTTTTTTATCCCTTTATTAAGATTATTCCTTTTTTATACCCCGATCCATTGAAAAATGGAAAAGGGGTATATAAATTTTGGTATCATAGTTCGTGTAATATTTTGTTTTTTTGGATTTCCCCCCACCACCCCTTCAAATCGAAAATAACGATTTACAGGTGCAATTTTCCACCTATTGTCTTAAAACTCAAAATGTACATTAATGAGCTGACAACTGATCGAACTGCATCAAAAAATTTTGGATGCCGCGCCCACAACGCCCAAAATCAAAGAAATGCGTATAACAGGTGTAATTTTTCACCTGTGTTCTTGAGGCTCAGCATAAATGAGTTTTATCATAATATTGATGTACTTTGCCAATTTTATGTCAATCGGATTAAAATTGTAAGTTTTCTAGAGCAAACATGGTTGTCATTGGCTTTCGCAAGGAGCTAGAGCACTTGGATCGGGGTATCTAGTAGTCGAGCACACTCGACTAGAGCTTCTTTACTTGTTTATTCTTAAATTTATTGACTCTCATATATCTGAAGCTCTCCATTATTCAACATTTTCCTCAGATTCTAAATTATTTCTTAACAATTTTTTCAATTATTTCATTTATTTAGTATTTTCATTGACTTTTTTTTATGTTTGATTATTTATATTAATAATGATGATGATGATGAGGATGATGATGTTGCTATAATAGTTATTATTATTTACTTTATTTTAATATCAATTAACCAATTGTTATTACCCTTTTAGCACTCGCAAATTGTTGGCTAATATTTGTCGTAGACGAGTATGTAACAAAAAAAAAAACAAAAAAAATACCAAAAAAATACCAACAGAAAAAAATTTCCATTTTTATAAGCTGCTCTGATCCTGGAATTAGCAAGGATATTGCTGTGCTTTTGTTAAAACAACATATTAAAATTAATTTATTCATGTTTTTATATATATTTTGTTGTTTTGTAGCCATTTTATTGATTTTTTATACGTTTTTTTGAATGTAAGTATTATATTTCGATGAATACTACGATTATACATATCAATATTATTGATAGCTCTTCGCCACTGGCAGCAATTCAAATCAAAGCTGAAAAGCTTTTCATATCAAAAACAGCTAATTAGATGCACATACAGACACAGAGAGATAAACAGAGAGAGAGAGAGAGAGAGAGAGAGAGAGAGACTGTTTGACAGGAATTTAAGAATGCCAATTGACTATGAGTTACCCTGTAAAATGGATGAATAGGCGTCCATCACGGTCGGTGTTGCGACAACCACGAACAAACATGTTTATCGTATAAAACTTGTAATTTTCATCCGATCATTATTAAATTAGTATATTAGATTAAGAATATAATGTCAATTATCTATGCCAAGTCCCAAGATCGTGGGTACATAAATGCACAAGTTATTTGTGTTTGAAAACTATGGGCGTGTTATACAAAAATCTTCTTTTGATATATACATAGATAGTAGAGAAACAATCAGAAAAAATACTTTTTCAGTTGGTTTTTCTACTCCTGCCATGCGCTCTTAACACTAACTCTTAAATTTCAATTGATTTACAGGGTATACGTACGACAACAACGACAATTTATGAAAAAGTAGCTAGCACTGCATAAAAATTGAATAAATAAAATGCGGCTACCAACGAGGTATGAGTATAAGAGTATATTTATTAAATTTGCACAACATCCGCTTCTGTGTTGTTAACCATTTCCGTATAAGCGCCAACTACCAACAAATTCCAAATACAACAAAAACAACAACAAAATGCCGAAGGATGCAACATATGGGCGTGCGAGTACACAACAAATGGCGACATGCGAATGGATATGGCGGCGTTATGTCAGCTAGTGGCCAGCATTCTCTGCGAAGCAGCAAAAAAATACCAAAAATATGCGCGCAATAAATTCATGTGCAACCAAAAAACAAAAAATACCGAAAAAACAAACACGAAGCTCAATAAAAAATAATGAAAAGTTTGTAGGCGTGGCATAAAAACCAAAAAAAAAAACAAAAAAAATCAAATAAAATTCAGTTTCACACAAAAAAATATGAAAAAATGGAAATAAATTGTGCTGCCAGTGTGGGAAAAGTGCAAACAACTGCATACAAAATACAACAAAAAATAATAATATGAAAAAAAATCCATATCAATAATATGGACGATGATGATGATGATGTTCCGATAGACATGGAAAATGGAACAGCATGTCTAGGGTTGCCAACTGGGAGCGAGGGTATGTTGGCAATATATGTATGTTACAACAACATCGAAGTACGACTGAATTATTGCCAGTTAAACAGTGTTGTATAACTTTATACGAGTGTTGTACATATTTCAATTAAGTGCGAACAAAGTTAAGATATGGGAATTCAATTTCGTACAGTTGCCTCTCAATTAAATTGATCAATGTACAGCAGGGTGAAGTACAGAGAAGAAAAATGAAAAACTTTCAATTAAAATCAGACAAAAAATATATCGATTAATATCGATGATAATCGAAAGTGTGTGAATACAGGGTATAAAAATGTGACAAAACAGTGTTGGAAAATGTGACAAACATCAAGTGAAAACAATTCAATTGATAGCTCGGCCGCATAGGTGACAATTACACGAAGAAAAAGAAAAATGAAAAAGAAAAAAGAGCGAAATAGAGTGTAAAGACCACGAAGCGGAGTCGATAAATGGTGTGAAGTGAAACAAGCTGACAACCAAAACAAGCCAAATGGTCAATGTCAAGTGTGAACAGATACAAAAGGTAACAAAAGATGAATGCATCGAAGCAAAGGAAGCGATTTACAAAAGAAACATACAAAAAAAGAGGAATAACCGATAGAGCGAGTAAAAGCAACAAAAGGGAACAGATGTAGGCAACAGACAGTTATGTGCTTAGCCAATGAACGAAGTGACCCTAAAGCAATCAAGTCAAAAATGTGTCGGAAACAAGCCGCCAACAGCTAGTTCAAGCTAAAAAAGCAACAACAAAAAAACAGGGTATACAAAAAGTATGCCAAATCAAATCAATCAAAGACTTTAAATCAAAGGAAAGTCATTAAAATACATATCAAAGGCAGAAGATTTCAGAATATTTTGTTCTTACTTTCCATTTTTACAGGGTATCTTAAGAATAATATTTTTTGTTTTTTTGATGAAATTTCCCTTCTGGCATTTATCTTTGAAAATTTGTGTTGTGCCTTAGAAAGATGAGAAGAAAAAAAAATGCTCGGAAATTTATGACTTTGGCCTCCTTTTGGGAACAAATGAGAAAAGGGCCGAGCGCTGAACTATGTTAGCCCCAATGACCCAAGGTTAGCAATTGAGACGGAGACACTGTGGGCGGTCTGATCGCGTGGCATTGCAGTCAACCGCAAACTTATGGTTCGCGGCAATTTAACGCTTGCGATTCTCGCTCTAAGGGATTTGCAAGCGTTTTGTGCTTTGTGCGCGATTCAATGCCCCAAAATGCACACAAAATTTGTGCAAAATGTGTTGCATACTTGCAGACGCCATTTAAAATGAGAACATAACCAGAGCTGGCTGCACTCTAGCAACTAGCTCGCTGCTCGTCACGCTCTACAGCATTTGGTTTTATTTTTATTTTTTAGTTTTTAGTTTTTTTACCAGCAAGCTTATAAAATTCACACGCTGCACATTTTTTTTTCGGTGGTTCCTTCAGGTCTGGCTCGCCCCATTTTAGGGAGGTGAAAAGCTCTTAGAAAAACCTTTTGCCAAATGCAATTTACTTTTGTGTGTTTTATTGCCGCTACGCTAAATGCCCCAAGACCCATCCATACCTGCAGCCCCCATACGGCGCCGCCGCCGCCCTCACGCAGTGTTTTTTTTTTGGTTTTGGCTAATTAAATTTTATGCTTGGTAATTTTAGAAAAAGGCCTTCCACTTCAGCAGAAGCTGCTCAGAGAGAGAGAGAGAGAGAGTGGAATGCGAAGAGTGTGTTTTGTGGTGAGTAAGTACGTCTCTCAGTGTTTTTTTTTTTTTGGGGGGGGGGCTTCCTTCGGTGCAATTTACAAAAATCGCACAAGTTGCGCATAAAAGAGGCGACCGGCAAATTGCAGGCAATAAATAAAACATCCACGAAAAATCGCTGCATACTTTCAGGCACAACGCAAAGCTGCAAGCAAAGCGTAAAAAACAAAACCTACGAAAATAAAAATAATAAAAAATAAAAATAAAAAGAAATTTGTGCCGCATTTCTTTGGCTACGAACATTTTTACAAAGCCAAAGCAACAGCGCTAACACACAAATACACTTGAAAAAATAAAGGGCTCCCGCTAAGATGCAAATGAGCCATAGATAAGGTTGTTAGTGTGCCTACCTGGAGATATGGGATTCAATTATAGGGATGTGGCTGCTGCGACAAAGTGCAAACTTTGACTGGATGTGACTGGTATGTCAGTCCAGTCCGACCTTTTCATCGTGACCTCAAATTAGAAACGGTTGAGCTCCAAATCAACAGACATGCTACTATTAGGTACAATGATAGACGGCTAGCTCATAGAAGTAGAACCATTAACAGACTCCAACGGAGGCAATACTTAACACTTTTATCAGATTAAAGTATCCCCATTAACAATTCATTAGTTTTTTCATACATTTGTTTGGATCCTAGCAATGTTATAGTTTATTAAGATAACTCATTCTTTGCTCAAATAAATATAAAATATAGAAACTTTAAAATTAAATTTCTTTTTTATATAAACTCATTTGTTAAGTTGTACTTACAGTTTTCCATGAGTTTTCTCTCAGTGCACACACTAAACGCTGCTGCGCGTGCATCTAGAGCCAAAAGTAGTTTAATTGAAAAATAAAATACAGCAAAAGGAAATAAATAAAAGAAACCTACAAAAAGAAATAATATTTATTTTCATATAAGAAAATAAATAAAAAGATGAAAATGTGGAATTCAATTGAAAAACTAAATAAGGAAACGCATTAGATGCCGCCATAGGACGCACACAAATGCCCTCAACATTTGTCAATGGCAGACGCTGATCCCTCTTTTCGTTTTTTTCTTTTTTATTGCTGATCCTGGGTCTTGGCCTGCCTGCAGCATGCAGCATGCAACAACAACAGTGTTGCATGCCCCAAGACACAGAGCATCATAACAATACATAATAAATAGCAGTTGATGCGACAAGCCAACAATGGAATCGATTTTCAAGCGACAGCAACAACAATTCAACAAAAGCTCCAAACAAAAATATAAAAAATTGTCGGAAAAGTCGTCGTACAGCAAGCCAACGAATGAGACTCTCTGAAAGAAAGAGAGAGAGAGAAGTTTACGAGCCAGACAATATAATGTGTGAATGACTATTAAATACTCTATAATGCTGAAACTGAAACTTTATCAAATTGAAGGAAAGATTTTATGTGATTTTCAACAATTGTTCGAAACTGAACTAAATTAAGGGAAATATTCATTTAAAATATTCTTGAATTAAAAAATTATCTTTTAACTCTAGCGAACAATATAAATTTAATTAAATTATGTTTTTTAACAAATATATTGTACAAAATGTTGATTTTATATTCTTTAAAAAAGTTATATTCATGTGAAATATCAACGAAACCAAGCTTGAATAAAAATTATTAATTAATAATCAATTGATAAATTAATAATCCCAACAACGTCCACTTAACCAAGTTTAATTTTTGAATATAAATAGTCTTTAAAAAAATTGTATTACGAAAATATTTATTTATTTTTAAGACATTTTGTTGAAAATCAATAATTTTACCCAAAAAATTTATCAAGCTTCCTCATAATTCATTTAAAGTAGCTCGAAATTAATTTGATTTAAGAATAATGTCAGAAACAACAATTTTCATTGAAATATATGCGAAAATCATCCTATACATGTATAAGAGAAGTGTATTATTATAGTTCGTATAAACTCATATTTTTGGCAGCATGCCGTCGAGGGTATTAAGATTGTTTTTGTTTTTTTTTTCGATTATGAAGAAAAATGCAGAGCTGACGGGCGGACATTTATCACTCTTGCCCGCAAAACGAATGGTGCAAAAAGGAAAATGAAGGCATCGCCATTTTGTGACAGGCGAGCACTCAATGGACGGCCAAGCCAGGGTTGCCACCTAGGTAATTAAGCAAAATATATACATATATCGACGATACACATATATCAAGTTGATTAAAATGTTAATCGCTTGATTTGGATTGGATGATGATGATGATGATGATGATGATCATGATGACGTTGACGATTATTATATTAAGCTTGTTTAAGGCTAAGCTGCTTCAATTCAATTTTACACTTCAAAATTTATGCCAGCTATGCAGTTTTATGAGTGTGTGTCTGTCTGTCTGTCGGTGTGTGTGTGTGTGTATATTTCGTTAAAATTTGATGCTATTAAAATAAATTGTGCATAAATTTTCAATCAAAATGGCCAAAGGGCAAAAAGAACTGAAAGCAAAATGAAAATTCTCTCGCATCTCTTTTATTTTCGGGGTGAAAAAGTTTCACAGACCAAAAAGCGACCAAAGAAAACGAACTGAGATAGTTGTAGTAGCTCGGAGTAGTATGTGTGCCAGACACAGTATGAAAAAATATTAAAAAAAAAATAGGAAAAAAAAAGAAGAATTCTCCAACAACTTGAGCATTTTCAGATAAAAAAAATAATTTTTTTAAGACAAGGTGTTAAAAGTCAAACTAAAAAATAAAATTCAAATAAAATTATTTAACAAAGCGACTCTGCGATGTGTGTGTGTGTGTGTCTACGGGCAGCGGATATTAAAGCAGAAAAGCGCAAGCAACAACAAAAGTAAAACAAGAAAAAAAATACTTTTATATTCTATAAAATGAAATGAAATGCTGACAGCATTTACGGCCACTGGAAAATCTCTGATTCTTATGATTTATATGCACGAATAACTCATAAGCGTTAAGAATTTTCTTCTTTTATTTTGTATACCCTACGACAGAAGGGTATTATAATAAATGTATAAAGAATCTTCGACTCCATGTTATATACATATATTCTTAAGCTGATTTAACGATCTAGTCATGTCTGTAAAGCTTATTTTATATCCTTTGCATGTGCTTTATTCTTTATTTTAATCCGAATTTACACTTTAAACAGCTTAAAAATTTGTTTTATTCTTTATTGTTTGACTTGAATATTGTTTATTATTATTAAACATTTTTTTTTTTTTAATATTAGTTAAAATAAATTATTAATTAATGCAAATTATGCGTAAAATAAAGCTATACTTGCTATGACCTTATTATAAATTGAGTCGATCAATAACTTAGTTCTAAGGAGCTTTAATTAAACGTCTGCACGCGACGAGATCTTGATGGCGACTATTGCTTGATCTCATTGTCTGTATTTCATTAAGCTGCACTGCTACAAATAAGATCAGAGAATGAGTGAGAGTAAGTGAGAGAACTGCCGCTTGTCGGCTGCTACTTGTCGGCTGCTGCTTGTCGGCTGCTGCTTGTCGGCTGCTGCCTAACTGTTTAGCTCTCTCTCTCAATTCTCTCCTATGTCTGTCGGAGCCGACCCGATCATATACTATGGCTGCGAGAGGAACTTATAACACTCTCTCATTGCAGGGAAAACTTTGTTGTTTTTTTCAAGGAATTCAACTCGGATATTGAGTACAGTGTGACCAAGGCTAACAATGCCTTGCAAGAGTATCATAATTTCGGTGGACCAAAGATAGACGTTCTTGTACTTGTTTTATATTATTTTTTGTTTTCCTTTTCTCTTTTTTCTTATTCCTTTGTGTGTGTACATTCATACATATAATTTCCCGCATTGTTAGCTGGCGTGTGTAGCTGGCGATAAAACACTTAAGCACCTGTCTGCCAAAATTCTCTATTTTTTTGTTTGCGTTCATACTACTACGAGCATACCTCTCAAAGCTCTAGCTCTAATTTATTATATTTTATTTAATTTAATTTATTTTTTATCTTTTTTTCTTTTTTTTTTTGGTTTTATAAAAGTTTTTCAACAAATAATTGTATTTGGCATATCTGTTAAAAATCACGAGCATTCTCTTTACCACTGTCCAGCTGTCACTCTATTAAATTAAGCTTTAAAAAAGCCAAATAAATACATATGTACGTATGTATGTATGTATGCACATAGTATCATTAGAAAGCTTGCAACAAATCACGCACTAATCAAATAAATAAATTATAATTGTATAGATACCCTGTAAACAAATAGTTGAAAATTAAATTTGACTTCTGTCGTTGTAACATATACAACGATAGCTTAAACATTTAATATAAAAGAATTATCAAAATACGCACAAAAATATATAAATTATAATAAATTTGTTTTTCTTCTTATTATAATTATTGCTTATTTATTGATTATTGTAATTTCATATTTTTAGTTTCTTGTTTTTTTATAAAAATCTGTATTTATATTTTATTATTTTAAGACTTAGAGATTTAAATACCAGACAGAGGTCTAATAAATTAATAAAATATATATTTAATAAATAAATAAATTTGAAAAAATATTTATATTTATTATAAAAAGCAAACTCTAGAAAAAAAACTTTTTGTTAGAGTTTGCAAGTTCAATTATTGTTTATAAGTTTACATTTAACAACACTTAGAATGTATGAACCAGATC
>JBANCX010000640.1:0-14779 GCA_037040065.1 Dettopsomyia nigrovittata | reverse complement strand
CATTTAGTTAATTGAGCTAGAATAATCGATAGTTAATAACATAACTTTGAGATAATCGAATTAGAATAGTCTTTCTAGACTGAGATGTTATTGAGTCGCAAACCATGATCCTTAGACCGAACTTAATTGACGAAAGCCAAACCAAATCAAATGAAAATATTAAAATCTGAATAAAGAACGCCTAAAAAATAATTTATCGATTTTATATGATATCAGTTGTAATAGGAAAAAAAGGAATATATTAAAATCATTTTCAACTGATTATATTCAGATATTGAGTATATAAAAGAGCCTTATTAAAATAATTTAAAAATTTAAAACGAATTTAAGAAAAGTATTTATATTATTTCTTAGAACCTTTAATAGTACACTGATTGCAGTCTATTCATAACATTTGGTCTTAATAATTTCATATAATAATAATAATACAAGTACTAAGTATATTATATGGCCTTTACAAACAGGTTTCAAATACCAAATCCAACAAGTCTCAATGCGAACAGAGTTGAAAGCAGCTGACGAATCTTTTGATACAAGTATTCGAAAATTATCCATTGTGAGTAACAATAATTGAATTGAATGAAAACATACAATTCATTGGAGTAGACATCGTAATGGCAATACAATGTGATAATAAATAATAATAATAATACAATAATAATAAATGAACAAGCTACCAAATAGAAATCTACGCTTAATGCTCTACCAACAAGCTCAAAGTTTCAATATGTCCAAAAAAAAACAAAAAAAACAAAGAGCAAAACGATAAAAATAAAATGAATGCCAATTTTTGAAAAATTAATTTACTGTCTCAGAGCTTTCTTGCTATATTCCATATTCAATGAAAATTGCAACAGAGCCAATGAAGCGAATACAAAATGAAAAAAGAAACAAAAAAATTATATGAAACAAGACAAGTTAAGTGAAGTATTGTATACGAATATTAGATACTCTTATAAAAGTCATATATGTATATAACATGAAAATAAAATGCTTTTATAACACAATAATCACAATATATTTATATATTTATGTAATTATACATATTATATAAATAAACTTGCAACTATATGAAAATTATTATATATAAGAACAAAGTTTTTGAGTTATTTCGGTACTCAATGTATCTTGTTTAATGCATTACATAATAAGATATATATTTCATATACCCATGGTTAGTGCATAAATGTATTATTATACTTTATACTATAGAGCAAACATACATACATACTTATACCAAAGACAGCTGGAGGGCCACAAGATGCCAGAGCATAAGTCAATGTCGATGCTCTGCACTAATGTGCTATTGGTTCTTCTTGTCTTGTACTATATTGTATATATTCGTCGTTGTTGTCGTTGCTTGTATTGTAGCAACAATCGATTCTCAAGGCATCAATAGAAATGGTAGCGTTAAGGAAGCTAAAAAGTCGCTACAATAACTTTTCATTTGAAGGATAAGCGCAAAGTGGCAGCAATGTTGCTCATTTTACCTCACACACACACATACACATACACTTTTTCTCTTTCTGAGCTGCTCATTTTGCAGAACGCGCGCCAGACAAGAAGCATTTGTAATAACTGTCATAAGCGAAATTGGTGTTATCCTGTGCAAGGACATTGCAAACGATCGTCGCCAATCGTCCGTCGCCCGTTTCTCTTTGCGGCGTGCGCTAAAATGAACGAAATTAAATGACAATTTTTGTTGTACTGATTGTTGTTGTTGCTCTTACTGGTATATTGTTGCTTTTTTTATATGTGTGTTTTTGTTTGTGTTGTGGGGTTTGTTTGTTTTGTGGGTGGAGCAATGTAAGAGCATTGAATTTAGCACCCAATATAAAAATCAACAATGTGTGAGTATGTTGTGCTTGCTTCTTTTGTATCCATCTACTATGTGTGTGTGTGTGTGTGTGTGTGTGTCAAAGTATGCGATAAGGATAAGCTTTAAGCATGAGCATGTGGCAAATATTCTTAACGCTGAGATTTCATCTGGCAACAAGCTGCGAACTGCGAACTGCGAACAGCGAACTGCGCAAATGAACAGACAACGGAGAAGCAAACATCCTTTCCTACCATACCACACATTCACACTTACTCCTACACATCTCAGCAGTAAAATGTTAACGAAAAAAAAAAAATATGAAAAGCAAAATGTCAAGTAACGCCCTATTATGACTGTCATAGAAATGAAAAGTAATTTTGATTTATTAAACGTTAACAAACGCTGTAGCAGAGACACTAGAACAAAAAAAAAAAAAACAACAAAAAAATAAAGGACACATAGACAGATACAAGAACAAGGATAGACAGACAAACAGACAGACTAACAGACAGACGTATTGCCTGTTTACCCCGCATTATAAACTTATTCCACACATTTGGATAAATGTTTGGGATTGCTTTTGATAAAAGATTTTTTTTCTTTTGCTTTGTACTCTTTAAAAAATGGTTAAAAAGGGTATAATACGTTAGCAATAAGTTAAGTAAAATATGAAGGCATACTCTATTCTATACTATATGTATTCTTGATCAATCTCAGTTACTGATCCGATCTAGACATGTCCGTTTGTTCATTTGAGGACAACGCATGTAGGCTCCTAAACCCAGAAAATATATGTCAAAATTTGATTTAAACAAAATAAACAATTTTATTTTAACCATCTCTTCAATCAGCTTCCAATATTGGCTATAACACAGATATTCACATCTTTTAGCTTTGTTATATTTAACAATGCTTAAATATTAAAAAAAAAGTTCCTAAATAAAAGAAAGACAGTTTAAAGAGTAAAAATAAGTATAAAATTCTCAAAATAATATATTTTTCTTTATTTTAAATGAAAAATTCTTAATTTTAAAGTCAATTTTTAATAATTTAAAAATAATTAAGTAAAAAACCAATTTTGATCGTAATTACCTTGTATAGGGTATATTCTAGTCGAGTATTTTTTGTATTTTCTTCGTCTGCCAAGATCTTTTGCATACATACATATGTACAAACAGTATAAGCCCAAGTACTTAACCTTACATTTTTCCACCATTTTTCACTCCCCTTAAGCAATTCCAACAGCCATCTTCAATCCAAGCCTAACTAAAATCCAACAAGCACGTTTATTCTTTTTGCTGCCGCTTCATTTTGTTTCTTTCATTTCCGTCTTTTGCTCGTCTTGCCTACTCCTGTTTCTGTGCTCATTTGCTGTTTTGTTACTACTTGTATAAGGAAACTCATTCGCATTGTCAACTTCGTTTTCATCAGGACAGACATGGCAGACACCGACGGACAGACAACTGGAGGCGCAACTGACAGTCGCTTTAAGATAAAAATTTTGTTTTTTCTTTATTATTATTATTTTATAAATATATATACATATATATATATATATTTTTTTTTATAACTACATGTCGACGTTTTTCAGTTTGTTGGGCCTAAAAATTTTGCACGCCCGTTACTGGGGCCATTTATATCCCGAAGTGGGATATGAAAGGCATGGGAAATGACTGAGGTACATACATAAATGGGTTGGGTGGAGTTGTCGTTGTCATAAACAAACAAAAAAGAAACAAAAAAATACAGAATTCTTACGAAGCGAAGGAAACAAAGTTAAGCATCTTGGCGGCCCTATGACATATTGCTTAAATGGGGCCCATGTGGGATATTGTTGAATAGATAGAGAGAATGGTGTGAGTTCTACAAGAGTACTTGTCAAAGGAATTTTTTTCTTGCTGTTGTTGTTGTTGTTTTTTCTGCATTAAATTATAATTGGTAAGTGATTTAGATGCTGCTCTCAGTGGTATGGCAAGTACTTGACTAAATAAGCCCAATGGAAAAACCAATCAATAGTTGGACATAACTTTAAGACTGGATATAAAGTTGACTGTTTTGTATTGGAGAAGTATTTCAAACTAGATCTTGCAAAGCTTCGTAAAACAACGTTTGAATCTGTGACCTAAGAAATTGACCCGAAACACCTGGGAAATTGGTCTTAGAAAAAACATATATCGAAAAGAGAGATCAATTTGATGGACTAACTACTCCTCATGGGGACACTTCATATTCTCATATTGAGATGATTTCCTTATTAAGAACTTTATAGAATAAACACACATAGTAACATAACCATATTACACACAGCTGGCCAACTGTACCTAGTATACAAAACTGTCAACGATTTCGACAGTCGTACAACGGAATAAAAAGATCAGCGAGTCATTCTTGTGAGAGTGCTTGAGCTGAACGGACGTTTCGAGAGAAGGAAGAAAGACAAGTCGTTATGAAATAAATTAAATAAGCAAAAGATTTACTGAAATGTAAAACATAGAAGTGAACAAACATTAATAAACAATTAAAGATGTACTTCGAAATTCTGAAATATAACTAGTTAATATCCATTATTATTATAAACACATCAAAGTTCAGTTTTGGTTCAAGAAACCATTTCAAATGCAATTGAAGAGCGCAAGTAAATCAAATCATTGGTCAAGTTATACACTTAAAACTGATTTCACTCATACATATATGTAATTATCGAAATCAATGCTATATGAGCAACAAAGCAACAACAATGAGATTGGAAATTGCCAAAAGCAATTCAGCTTGTGACTTTTTGGCCATCTCATTGAACGATAAACACATACGATTAAATGGGCAAATCGTTTAATTATAAGTTCACTTAATGCCGAACATAAAGCCAAAGGCTTTACTGCCAACATCGCTCGTTAAAGCTCGGTGAGTACTGTGAAAAGGAGGAGGGAAAATGGCAGACAGGCTGATAGGAAGGAAGAATTGCAAACATATACACAATACATACACACATATGTACATAGGCACAAGCCTGATTGGCTTTGTATGGACGCTAAAGTCGTGGCACAATGTGACATGACATTTTGATAGTCAAAAGCCAGCTGAACGATAGCAACAACAATATGTCAATGCAATTGGCAATTGGCAATAGCCATTGCCAAATGATATGAACAAATGCAAAAAGATGGGCTAAAGCCCCTTAGAGATTTTAAGCCAGCTAGCTAGCTAGCTGCCTATATGCAACGAGACAGCAGTCAAAATTCATTGCACAAGATGACTTTTTTGGTAAATTGCACTTGGGACCTTGCATTCGATGCTTTTACCTATCCCAATTCCAATTCCACTCTACACTGTTACAACTGACAATGACGTTTTTAATTACAACAAAACGCTGGGCATTGACTAAACCTCGTGCCAATTAGGCGCTGATCTGACTGACACGGCTGCCATCAACATCAATGCCAGCCGCGTGCTGGTCAAGCGATAAAACGAGTGCAAAAAAAAACAACAAAAAAATACAAAAGCCAAAATAAAATAGCAACAAAAAGAATACAAAAAAAAAAAAAAAACAGAAAACAGGAAATGTTGCGCTTGTTTAAATTGCCATCATCGCGTTGAACGCATGTCATGTACAGCCTCCTACAGCTTCGGTCGCTCAGTCTCTCAGTCAGTCCATCAGTTAGTTAGTTTGTGTTTGTGTTCTGCTGTCTGCACCGTGACACTTTGACTGACAACCTCGGTTCAAAATGGAAAATCAATGCGCTTTATAGTAAAGCTGCAGTGATTTGATATATATTTTCATGAAAAGCTCTCTAACAGGCAGTTCTATCAGTATTACTGGGACTAGAATAATAGAGTTAAATGTAATCAAATTAGTATTGAATATTAAAATTATTGTTGTTTCTTGTTAACATATAAATGCAGTATTTTTGCATTTAGATTAATATTTTTAAAACAATGATGAGAAAAACAATTGTATTCATTAGAAGCAATTATTAGTGTATAATATTATATTGTTTTCAAAATACATATTTATAGTAAAAAATATAAACATAAAATGTACAACAGTTCGAATTCAAAAATTCAAAATATATAAATTTAGTTCTTTATTAAAAAGTATAGCATACTTTTTTGCGCACTCTTCATTAACAGAGCTTTGTTAATACAAGCGCATAGACTGCACTTAAGACTGACAGAACTTTGTAAAAGCTTTTGTGTTTTTACTATGCATAAAATATATGTATATATAACATGCTGTTCTTAATAGCATTATAATATAATTTTTTTTTTAGGATTTATCAGTTTTTATCAATTTGTACTTTTAGTTTATTGGGACTCTGAAAAAGTTATATATAGTCAAAAAATAGATAATATTTTTTCATAAACTATAGGTCAACTGATATGCCGTGAGTATTGATATAACAGCATACTGTACATTTTTTTGTTATTTTATTTTTAAAGTAAATTATTTATAGCGTCGAGCTGCGTGCCTAACTAACCAACGAGTTTTAAGTGAATTTTATTTTTAGTCATTTTAACAACAAGAGCAACAATGTCGAATGAATTTCATCTTTGTTGGTTGTAGCTCATGTTGACAGAATACCCGAATGACAACATGACAGAGAGACCAGATGTCAAATATTTAATTTAAATCAGTGTCACTGGTGATTAAACACTTGCGTATGGCTAAAAGAATGTTGCAGTTTGTTGCAACTATCATTGAATGTGCTAACTATTAGAAATTAGTTGAAATACTTGTTACAGATTCGTATATAGTATTGTACTATGTATGTATATATAAAAGTATATAGTATAAATTAAATAAACTTTTATTTTATATAAATTATTTATATAATTATTACCATAAAATAAACTAAAGCTTTTCCGTTCCATCTAATGGAAATTTATTTTTTTTGATTTTGTGAATTATTTCCATAATTGGAATTCAATGGTTCTATATCTATAGTCCTACAGTTGTATACTACTTAGAAGAAACCTAGAAAGAACAACTAAAAAAAAACAACTAAATATAAATTAAATTATGAATTTTGTTAGCAGAAAATGATTTGAATACCTGCAGGGCATCAGAGCATCAGAAGAATGGAGGTTATATCACCTGAATAATGTCATTGCTTATGTTTCATTTGCCAAAAACTACATAAAGACTGTAGCTGGGGCAAAAGTATCTTTGCATGTTTTCATTTAATTTGAAACATTTTCTTAGCTTAAATTACAAAATTCATATGGATAAGAAGTGCCAGGCTTATACTCTATATATATGTATATATGTATAAATATATATATATATTATGTACAGCTGTATATATATAGTATATAACTAAGGTAGAGTCAATGCCTGGCATCATTCGTTTGGCGGCTTATCTTTTATCGGGCTCAATGTCTCAGCTACTTTTTTTTGGGTATGTGAGTTGTGGTCTCTTTTTTACTTTTTTTTGCCAGTGGCTAAAATTGGGTGCAAAATCGTTTGGCCTAACAAAAAAAAAAAAAAGGTAACAAAAACAAAGCACACAGACACACACACACATACACACAGTGTTGTACTCTATAGTGCGAGAGTTTATTTTAGACGCAAAGGACTGAGAGAGGCTGGGGAGAGGTTCCGGTACTAGGAGCAGGACCTGGGTACCAGGCAATTTACAGTTTGGTAGCCACGTGACTTACTAAATCAACTTGGCCGCCTGTCGCTTTCAAATTGAAGTTCGTTTGTGGCGAACAAAAAACACAAATTTAATTCGCAGTCGATGCCGATGCTGACGTTGACGGTAACGCTAACGTTGACGTCGTCTGGGCGGCAGCAAATTCTTGGCTTGACAAATCGCGTGCAAAAAATCTGTGAGATTTCTTTTTTTTTTTGTCGCAGTTGCGCTTAGTTTTTGAATTTCTTGGTAAGCTTAGGAGAAAGAGAGCGCAGTTATGTATTGAAGTTGCCGTGTGGCATGTGGCAAGTGCTTGGCGCCTCTGCCACAAATGGCAGTGAATGCCGCCGTTGGCGCCTCTTTGGGTAATTTGTTGTGTTTGTCTTGGGTTTGCCTTTTTCACTCCGCTGCCCACGGCCGTGGCAAATTTTTTGATTAATCAAAGGACATTTTTTTGTTGATGCGTTAAAGAAGCCTGAATTAATGCAAAAATGATGAGTGGAAATTTGTCAAGCTTATTTACTTCCGTCATTTAATGGCCCCGCGGCACATTGACAGCGGCTGGACCCCAAAGCACACACACAAACACACACAGACACAGACACATTCATACATATATACATATGTATGTAGCTATATATATATAGCCGGTAAAATTTATCTTTGTTTGCTTTTCTCTTTCGTTTTTTATTTTTGCTTTCATTTTTTTTTCATATTTTTTGTTCAGGCCCAAAGCCATTTTATGCATAATTTTCAGCCGTTCGTTGATGTTGGCTTTTTTTATTGTCCACCATTTTTACCTGCGGCCATTGGCCCTTGCATATTTTAGCCGGATTTGTCATAATGCGTTGAATATTTTTCAGTCCAAGTGTTTGCCTCTATCCTCTTGCAAAGTGTTTGGTTTTTATTTTGACGATGTTAAATCGAATTTTACGGGGAGACAAAATAAAATAAAAAAAACAAAATATTTCTTTCTTTTTTTTTTTTTTTTTTGCTCTTTGTATTTTTTGTTAAGAGGCGAGTATAAGCAGAGTAAACGAATTAGATGCGATCTAGGAAATATACGGCATAGGTTTGTCTGCAATGGTGTTTGTTTGGTTTCCTAAAGGCATTAGACAGAGGGGTTTGCTACTCTATATATGTATGTATGTATGTAGTTAGGGTATCTGTTTAAGTGTATTTACCACTTAACAGATAAAATAAAAAGGGGTAAGCTTTAGGGTATAAACAACAATAATTTATAATTTTCTTATAATTTATTTGATCACAAATTGATGGGCTTCTGTTTGGCTGTTACTAAAAGAGAATCTTATCTGATAATATTATTTTTAATTATCTACAGGTATATAATAAATTAAATAATCTTATATAATCATAATATTAAAATTTCAATAATAATTGGTATTTTTTTTTTTTTGATTTAAAGTCTTTCGTCGTCGCGTAAGTAAGTAACTTCAGTTCGGTTGGGCGGTAGGTGGCGCTTTCGTAGCTTGGATATCTGGTTGGATCATTGGCATGTGCAGCCGTTGTACAATTCTACATCCGAATGAAGTATATATCAATTCCACCTAACTATGAATGAATATGAATGAATACATTCTATATATCTCTATATAGACTTACCTAAATTTAATACTTACTTCAATATTCCTTGTCGATTTACCCCTAACAATGTACCTATTTCATTAATCTGTAACTAGCTTTGCAGGAAATATTAATGCTTATGTTTTTAATTTAAGTTATTTTAATTTTAAAATAATAATAAAGTGTTTTAAATCTAAAACCATTCCATTTTTTATTATATTATTTAAATATTAATTATTTCTTTTAATTTTTTTGATTATTAAATTGATTTTAATTCTTTCCCAATTCGCGTCGCACTTCTTGTCGTTGCCTTGGGACTCGACTTGATGTCGTTGGTTCGCTTCAGTAGCTAAGCTTTGTAAATTGTTTTTCCTTTTAAATATATTTATTTATTATCAGAAAATAGAAAATAAAAATAATATATATGATTAAAGATTGAATTACCAATGAATTCAAAGTAAAATTAATTTTCCAGTTTTAAACTAATTAATATAAAGGACTACTTACAAAAAGCATTAATATTGGGGATCAAAAAATCCAAATTTTTTAAATCAATCAACATCAATGATTTTTAGTGCTTTAATATATTTATTTTATTTTGCATACATTCATCATTCAATACAATTACATTAACATTTTACATACATTAATTAAGTTACATTTAGTTGCCATTGATTGTGTTTCATTTTTCGTATGTGCAAATACATATAGACTGAGTGTGTGCGTGTGTCTGTGTCTGTGTATTTGTGCGTTTTCCATATTCTGTTTATTTTGGCATTTATTTTAATAGATTTTATGATTTTATTATGTATGTATGTATGTATACTCCATGCATATGGCGTCTAGCCTTTGACTATGTATGTAGTATATAAAATTTAATTTTGTTATTTTTTAATAATTAAATATTATTTCCATTTGGATTATATAATTATTTTTATGTTTTTTTTTTGTTTTTACGCACACATTTGGCTTTACATCAAGAGGAGTTCCATTAGTTGGTTTACGCAAATATTCGATTTCGATTTTAGTTATCGATTGTGGTAAATACTTATATACAAGAAATTCAACTGTTACCTCTCTGTTAACTGTTCATACTGGCATAGTCAATTGCAAAAATTGCATTCATTTGGACTGATTTAATAAAAAAAAAAAACAAAAAAATATAAAAATTTAGACTAAAATGAAAGCGGCGGCCCAAAGCGATAGCTACTAACTCAGAGAGCAATGCCAGCGCAGTAGGAACGTCAGGCAAAGCAGATAGATGGCGAATGTGGCTGCAAGCAAATGTTCAACAGATTAAAGAGCTTTGCTCGCTCGCAAAAAAAAATTATTAGAGTGTATACTAGATGGATGGCTTACCTGTTTGAGCATTCACACAAGCGCCATTTTCAGTTAGACGCTGATTGTAGCCGCTGTCCCTTAAAGCCAAAATGGTGGTACGCATACGGCTCTCACGGCGCAAACTATCAATGCCCATAATATCGGCACTGCAACGCAGTTCAAGGACTTCGCTCTTTCTGATGAAACGCTGGTCATCAATGTGGACGCGCAGCTGTAGATTACTGGCATAGAGTGGAAAGCCCTCGATGTTGCGTGTGATTTCATTGATTTGCGGTTGTAGGTTGATCTGTGGAGCCTAAATTTCGAAAAAAAAAAAAAATTGGAAAATTATAGCCAGCGTAGTGTATATCTGTCTATGCACATGCCACAAGTAATTTTCGATTTGCATTTATGTGGCTTTCAATGCAGCAAATTGGACTGACAACGTTGCACAAATGTTTGCCACAAATATGAAATCAGGTTAGCCAGCATATACGAATATCTAATGGCCTTATGGGATATACATACATACATATAAGGAAAATCCTCCACATTTCGTGCTGCATAATACTTACGGTCTTGTTATTAATATACCACGAAAGTCTCGCCGCTGGACTGGACCACTCCGAGCTGCAGTTGGCCAACAGTGTATCGCGATATTTATAGGCATGTCGTATTCCAGAGATAAATGGATCGAATTTTGGCAACACTGCAAAATATTCCGAGTATAAATGATTATATCAGTTTAAATTCTTTTAAATTCAAAATTAAAATTTTAAGAGGTCAGAAAGATCTGGTCGTGTATGCTCGATTACGATATACTCGACTGATATCCGTTCTGAAATGCATATTGAATGTACAAATCTTAAAAAAATATATAATTAGTAAAGTTGTATAAAAAAATTCATTGAAAAAAAACAAAGTTTTTTCCCATTTTGAAACAATTTGGTCAGATTGATTGAATAAACAAGAAAGAATAAACAAATGCATATATGACTGCTATGTGTTATAGGCGCGTTATTCCCAATTTTTAAGAAGCTTGTTTTGTGTCACTAGCGCTGGCTATATGATTTTGTAATGATTTGATCCCAACTAGAAAAATATAATATTTTTAAAATATTTGAGAATTTATAATAGATGTATTGGAAATATCTCCCATAAGAAGCAGGTATACAAAGATAGTTCTTAGTGCTAACTATTATTACTTTTGTTAAGTTAAGTTATAAAATCAGCCCTGTAGCTCTGACCGTTTGGGCTGTGCATTCATTGCCAATCAGTCTTATATATAGACAAGAAATTCGATAAATAATTACAAGGAATTACTTCAAATAGATGCCATTTATTCAAGTTTTAGGCTAGTTAACTATAAATACTCGTACTTAGCTATTTACTATCATATTTGACGAGTTGTTTGAACTGTTTTCAAGTTGGTTTAGTTTGGTTACCAATGGTTAAATGTGGGAGCACTTAGGTAATTATCAACCCGTTGGCAGGCTTAATATTTATTTAAAGTGTTAATTAATCTTTACAAATAATTGCCCTGGACAAAGTTTTTTAATGAAAGCACAAATAATTTGGTTTACTGCCATGGAATATACACAAGCAAGGTATCCATCAGGAACAACATTGGCTAACCTCGAGAAATACCACAAAACACTGAGGACAACAGCAGCAACAACAACAACAAGAATAACAATAACAAATTTTATAACAAATTTAGCTCAGTTGAGTTTTAGTCAAATGAATGCCAACTGCCGCAGTTGTTGCAAATTTGTGAAATATGTTGAGAGGCCGAAAGCGTAGGAGTGGGAATAAGAGCCAAAATAAATGCTATATACCCATAGAAGTAGAAAGAGATGGAAGAGCCGAGGGCAGCATCAAAAGTCAAGCAGTCAGCAGTGCTATAAACTTTTTAATTGACTTAATACAAACCACTTTGGTGGAAAGTTTTTGACCTGTTTCAAGTACAAACTTATAGAGCCGAAGTTGATGATTGTGGTCATGTTGTACCGCTTGCTGGCTGGCCAAGTAACAGCGTCAGTCATCAGTGTGTACCTATGTACGTACGTACATAGTACACCTGTACTGGTTCGCCACTGGACCAGTGGTAAACAGACAGAATGCGACTGCAAATGCTACAATACAATACAAAAATATTTCTCAGAAAAAAATAGTCCAAAGCAATCAACTCGAATAAATAAACCAAAAAAAAATAAAAAAGTGCCAGTAACAACACTAAACAATATACAACAAAAAAAGGAAGAAGAAGAAAAACAAAACTCAAAAACTCAACACAAACAAAACAAAAATAAAGTAAAAGTAACAAATGATTCTATAGGCAGTTAGAGGCAAATTGTTATACTCTGTCAGCATGAATGCTAAACGAAGCCAGAAATAAACAAAACAACAACTAAAAGTAGCTCTTTAGATGGTTTGGACTAACAGTTAGTGTGGCCTGTGATATGATGAGGCCATATTAAAAAGTCAAAAAGGTAAAGGGCTTGCTCTTTAAATGTAACAATGCTCTCTGAAGTAATTAGGTGGTCGCCTTTCTTACGCACACACACAGCCTTGCAGCCTCCTCTCGTTGTGTTTTTGTTTTTTTTTTTTTTTTGAGTAAAGAGATCACATCCTGAACAAACTTTGGAAAGTTAATCAGTGTGGCGGCGACACATGGCACGCAACTAAGCGGAAAAATATTTGCACTGCACCAAAAAAAAAAAAAACAAAGTTTTTCATTCTTTTTTGTTTTGTTTTTATTTTTTTTTTTCGAGTATCATCAAAGAGCTCAAGGTGATTGCTGTTGGAAAATCGAGACATAGTCAAGTTGGCCCAAAAAACTGGTCCGAGATCCACTTGATGCCTGGTTCTGTCAAAAGTTTTTGCAGGTGGATACAACGCCGGTGATGGCACTTTGGTGACAAAAATTCCCAAGTTGATTGTTGGTCTGTCAACAGCTTCGAAACCATTGAAACAAAAAACTGGCTACAAGCCACTACACTACAAAACACACAGCATAACACAACACTCTACAACATGGCCCAGACATTAAGTTGAAACTACGTGCAATACCGGACATGGGAGACATTGTTTTATGCAGCTAGAATAGCAGTTTATAGGGATATATGTAGCTAGTGCGACCATGTTGGTCCTTAAACTTTGTCAGCAGCTCGTTGATGAAGTTTGATGCTATATGGTTGCTTGGTTGGCTTTTATATTCGTAATGTTCGCTCCTCATTTTTATATATATGTACTACTATATGGCGTAGATTGTGTTTTTTATGACATATACACACACACACATACACAGAGATAACAACATATATATGTATAATGTGTATATATAAAATTAAAATGGTAAATTGAAGATGGCATATGCCAAAAATGACTGCTGACCGAGTAAAAATGATGTTGAAATTCAGTCATTTTATTATATGACGGTCAGTTTATGGGTCCCTTGTTTGTTATTGAAAAATATGTTGTAGGAAAAGTAAAGAAAAATTGAAAAAGGGAAAGAGAATAGAGAAATGCGAATACTATGGATACTCGTACATATATGTGAGTAAAGCTGATTAATACCAGATCAAGTGAGATCATAAAAGCTTATAAACTTTAAAAGCAAATTTATTTTGGTTGAAAACTGACTGGCGGACACCTGATATTAAAGAATCTTTAAAACTTAAAATTGACACAAAAATTGTTGAAAAATTGAAATTAAGCAAATAAATTGAATCCGTTTAGCAGGCTGTAGGTTCAGCCACAAAAAATGATTTTTTGTGTTAATCGGAATATTTGTTAAGGTTATATCATGAACCTATTTACTTGATCGGCAGTGTAAGTAGTATATAATTAATAATTAATAATAATTAAATAAAATATAAATTTTACTAATAATATATCTAGTAATCTCTATCCATATAGTACAAATTAAATCAATTTTATAAATATAATATAATCTAAATAAATAATTTTTAAGCTCTAATTGTAGCATTTGCATCTCAAACACAATAAGAAAATCTCAATAGTCAAGTGTCTACTATAAACTATCTGAGAAGATACTTTATTTAACGATTGCTAAAGTATCTCTAAGCTGTGGCATAAACAGTCTTGTTTAACATTTAAAAAGGTTTCTTGTGAATGACAGGATTAAAAATATATATATATTATATATATTTTATATTGTATGTTGCCATCATTTGAGTTAATCTAGTCATTCTTATTTGGAATATTAAGGAACTACGAGTTGGCCATGTTTTACTTATTTTCCTGTCTATCTAATGCCTTTTGGTACTTTAGATAAAAGTCAAATTGACATGCAAATAGCAGATATAACAACAATAGCAACAAGAATAATAACAAGAGTTATCTAACAGAAATATTCTAGTATCCAATTAAAGTAGAAATTCAAAAAAGAAAGTAAAAG
>JBANCX010000634.1:0-14844 GCA_037040065.1 Dettopsomyia nigrovittata | reverse complement strand
AATAATAATATTAAAAAATGAAAATCTATTCTTTGTAGTGTTCCTCCAGTCCCTTCTTAAATAGGAAACATAAAAAAAAACTACTTTTGATTCATTAGATAAGACAATCTATGAAATGTTTTGAGTGAATTTCTTTTTAAACTCTAACTAAATGATTAAATAAATAAAATCAAAAAGAACTTAAAAATACACAGCTCATCGACGTCATCATCGTTTTTTAGCGTTCATCAATCAAAATGATTGTCATCAATACGTCTGATGTAAGTGAAGTGGTATTTATGTTTGATTGTTTGATTGTCTTGTTTTGTGGTTATGGTTATCATATCTAACTATCTATCAATGATTATCTTTAAGTATAAAGTGTTTTTTTTTTGTGGTTAATCGTTGTTCTTCTCATATGTTTGTCTGTCTGTCGATACATACACACACACGTGTTTGTATCTTTTAAGAGCTTTTTTGCAGTTACAACGATGCTTAGAACCAGGCGTGCCATTAGTATATACATTCATGATGATGATGATGATGATCAGGTATATCTTCAACAATTATAAAACATTTTGTGATTGTTCAATCATTGCTATAAGCAAGGGGGATTCACTCTTCAGATACAGGTGTTATAAGATTACTTGCAAATATTCTTCGTTCAAGTACAAATTTACTAATCGGCTTAACAAATATCTGAGAATTGATAATCATAAAAAAACTATTATTATAATAATAATAAATTACATTTATTATATTAATAAATTCGATGAAACAATCTTTATGCAAGAAAATGTGATTGCAAGTAACAAGTTTTATAGTTTTTTATAGTTTTTTTGTTCTGTACCAGGCTGGTACAGATTAATTAGAATTAATATTAATTAACTGGTTTATGGTAATTCCATTTCTATCAAGTTTTATATGCTAAAATGTATGGAATTATAGTATAAATATGTTAAATGAATTAACTTGGGAAAATTACTTGAGTTATTTTTTAGTTATAGAAAATGTTTTCAATATTTTTATACCCTCGCCATAGAGGGTATTGCAGTAGAAGGAAGTCTATTCGACTATATAAAGTATAGTATATAAAGTATCTTGATTTGGTAGACGAACGCATCCTTTCCAAACAATTCTGTGGATTCTGTCTCAGAAACTTGGTACAGATCGCACCGAGATCATATAGCTGTCATAGGAAAAATTAACAATTTTTCTGATTTTGCAAGTATTTTCAATGAATCTCATCAGTTAAGAGTTGATAAATTCGCATCAAAATCGGTTCATTATATTATAGAGCTGCCATAGCAACAGTCACACCGACCATAGATACCCGTTGTTTAGTTGTTTTTAATTGAATTTTTAAGCCTTATCAAGTTAATTACAAAAACTTTAAGTTTAACTTTGAAACTTATTTGTTTTTCAACTATATTAGAAAAATGTTTGTTTTTTTTTTATTATAAAACGTGTTTGGCTTTGCCAACAAAGACGTATTCGTTGGATATTGTATCTGACAAATGTTGTTCGATTGTGGACAACGTTCGAACGTTACAAAGCCGCAACTCTTCAAATATTTACCTTACGTGCACTGCAAAAAAATAGAAACAACTTTGTGCTAGTTTATTTTTTATTACTATTTTTTATTTATTTGTAGCTGACATTTGAATACATAAAAAAATAGTTCAGAGACGCCAAAGTTCAGTTGAACAAAAATGTAAAAAAAAATAAATTATTTTTTTTTATTTTACACTGTAAAAGAAGATACAACAACAATTTCTCTATTTATTTTATCTAAAAATTGTATTTAGCTTGAGGCTATGTCTGCTCACCATTTTTTGTTAATTTCAAGCCAAATTCGTTGTTTGCCACTTGACTTGTTGATGGGTTTTGTGTGCCCCCTTCTGGCGAAGCTGCTAATAAATTTTTCTAATGAACGACCACAAGCTTAAAAATAATAAGAAAAAAAAAAGCAAAATTTGTTGAAAGCTTTGCAATTAAAAAATTGCAATTAAAGTTTAGTCTGTAATGTGCCAATTGGCCAAGTACATTAAACAGATTAAGCGACAAAAATAATTTATTATAGTTTTTAATCATAATTATACATGATTAATGAGAATAAAACAATATCTTTGAACGTGTCTAATCTCAGAGGTTATAAGAGCAATAGAGACCAAAATTTGGTAGCCACCGTCAACCGCAAAATCGAAAAAATCCGTTTACAGCTGCAATTTTCGTCTTGTGACATTGAGACTTGGTATATATGATCAACGTCATGATATTGATCTAGTTTATCAATTTTATAACGATCGGATCAAAATTTACATAGTTTTATAGGGCAAAACAAGTTTTGTTATGGGTCAGCGGGCATGAGTTTGTCTAGTAAACGCTATCATACTCAGTAACTAGTGGTATCAGGGTATCTTGTAGTCTAGCACACTCAACTAGTTTTTCAATCGAGTAATCTCTTGGCTTAATAATATTAATTATAACTTTAAATGATGCATGAAGTTGAAATAAACCAAATTTAATTTGGATATCAATTCCCTGACGTGTGATTTACATACATATACATCTATGTATGTATGTACATATACCCTGCATTTATGAACAAATCTGTGGTATATTAAAAAATAGCTAAAATTATGCAATTAAGCTAATTTATTTCAATTATATAAAAAAAAAGTTTGTGTTTCGTATTTAATTAATTTGGTATTATACATATAATAAAGCTTATTATTATTAATTTTAGAGTTTAAAGCAAATGAAAATGATGAAAATACACGAAATTGCATAATTTATTTTTATTTCAAGTTCAGTGATTTTTGCATTTAAGCCAGAAACCGCATTTGTTTGGAACATTTTTGAGATTTAATTAAAATGCAAACTGCATAGTAAAGCAGCTCTCTCTCTGTCTCTTGGCCAAGCATAAAAGTAATAGATGAATGATTGCCCTTAGGTTCATGTTGGCCAGAACAGCTAAAGCTGGTCAAAATTAGTCTGGCCCCATTAACTTGTCTGCTGCAAGAGCTTCGCAAAATAAATGAAAAGAAAGAAGACTTTTGATGGAAATTGATAGCCGTGATAGGCGTGAGGCAAAGAGATTTCAAATGAAAATTAAGTTAAAAATTTTCTTATTTAAAGTATAAATTTATTTAATGTTCATTGCAGTCACAATGGAACAATTAAGCAACTGCTTTGGTACTACTATTATGTGTATAAAGTTACGAATTCAAACCAAAAACACATACCACACTGAGCGACAGAAATTTACGACCAAACTAAATAAAAATACGGTCACACACACACGAAATCTGCATTTATTTTACATGAAATGCGTCCGACTAAAGTTTTTAACCATATCACACACACAAAATGAAAAATAATATTAAAAGCCAACAAAAAAAAAATGGAAAAAATAAATGAAGAAAATTGTAAAATAAATTAAAATAAGAAACGTTTTTAATGCCAGGAAGTCACGTTCTCAGTTGTCAGCTCAAATACTCGCATTGGATGTTGGGTAGGATTGTGGGTGGCAACCCTGCCCGCACACACATATGTATGTATGGCTTTAGAAATAGTTGTTTGTTTGGGCCAAGTTAAGACTCTAAATGATTACAGAACTTGTTGAAGTGAAGTGCAAATTAGCTGTAAGTGGTTAAAAAAAGGACTTTACAGAAAATTACGCAATTGAAGAGAAGAGAAAATAGAAAATTGTTGGAAGGAAAATCAATGTGTTGAAAGTTAGTAGAGAAATATATATATATATTTGTAATTTCAAGTGTGAAACTTTCTCTATAAAGTTTTTTCAGTCTTTTCTTCTTAAGAGTTGCTAATTAATTAAATAATTGAACCTAAAACAAGAATCAAAAGGAATTAATTTCTATCCTTAAATGACTAATAAACTCAAACTTATCGATACTTCTCCATATAAAATAATAATAATAATCTCTAATATAGATACTAAATTCCTGATTAGAGATTTTTCTCAAGAGTTTTCTCTTTTATACTTAAATTATTTATTATTTTTTGATTTATTTAATGACTTTGTTCGCACTTTTAATTAAAAAAACACTTTTTATCTTTAAAAATCACCCATCACTTAATAAAATCGATTTTTGATCGATTTTTTACTCTTTTTTTTCTAATTAAATCTCTAATTTCTTTTGTATCCACAGACGGGTTTAACCCTAACACCCGAAATGCTGCTCTCTACCTCGGAGTCATCAACGCACAGCGCCTCTGAGGTAGCCGGACGTTTACAGGTCGATGTGCGTACTGGCCTAAAATGGACAGAGGCTAAATATCGAGCAAAAATAATCGGGCATAATGAGCTCAATGTCATTGAGGAGGATCCCACATGGAAGAAATACATTGAACAGTTTAGGAATCCACTCATCCTGCTGCTCCTTGGTTCGGCTCTTGTTTCGGTCATTATGAAACAGTTTGATGATGCTGTCAGCATAACTATAGCCATATTGATTGTGGTCACGGTGGCTTTCATACAGGAATATCGTTCCGAGAAAAGTTTGGAGGAGCTAAAGAAGCTTGTACCGCCGGAATGTCATTGTTTGCGCGAGGGACGCCTCGATACGTTTTTGGCCCGTGAATTGGTGCCGGGCGATGTGGTACACCTGAATGTGGGTGATCGTGTACCCGCCGATGTGCGTCTCTTTGAGGCTGTGGATTTATCCATTGATGAGAGCAGCTTTACGGGCGAAACGGAGCCGGCACGTAAAATTACAGACGTGCTGCTGAATAACACAAATGTCAAGGATCATAGCAATATGAAGAATATTGCCTTCATGGGCACTCTAGTGCGCTGTGGCAATGGCAAAGGCATTGTGGTCAGCACCGGCGAACGCAGTGAGTTCGGTGAGGTCTTCAAGATGATGCAGGCCGAAGAGGCTCCGAAGACACCGCTGCAGAAGTCCATGGACATATTGGGCGCCCAATTAAGCTTCTATTCGTTTCTAATTATTGGTGTCATCATGCTATTGGGCTGGCTACAGGGTAAACCTTTATCGGAGATGTTTAACATTAGCGTCTCGCTGGCTGTGGCTGCCATACCGGAGGGTCTGCCCATAGTCGTTACGGTCACCCTAGCTTTGGGCGTGATGCGCATGGCCAAACGGAATTCGATTGTCAAGAAGCTGCCCACAGTGGAGACCCTCGGTTGTGTGAATGTCATTTGCTCCGACAAGACGGGCACACTGACCAAGAACGAAATGACCGCCACGATTATCATAACCTCCGATGGCTATATGGCAGATGTTACAGGCGCTGGCTACAATGATCAAGGAGAGATTCATATACGTCATTGCAATAATGTGGAGATGGCTAAAACAAATATTACGAATCTTTTGGAAATTGGCGCCGTTTGCAATAATGCCTACATACAGAATGGCACATTACTGGGACAGCCAACAGAGGGCGCTTTGGTTGCTGTGGCCATGAAGAACGGCATGTATGCCACGGCCGAGAACTATGTACGCATCCAGGAATATCCGTTCAGTTCGGAACAGAAAATGATGGCCGTCAAATGTATACACAAGTATAATAATAATAAAGAGGAAATCTTTTTTGCTAAGGGCGCTTTGGAGACCCTATTGCCCCAATGTACTAAATATCAGTTTGGTACTCAAACCGTTCCACTAACCAAACAGAATGAGGCTGAGTTTCTGGCCGAAGCATACGAAATTGGACGGAAGGGCTTACGTGTACTTGCACTGGCCAAAGGTCGTTCCATGCAGGATCTTATCTATTGCGGTCTGGTCGGTATTACCGATCCACCACGTCCTTTGGTCAGGGAATCCATTGAGATGCTGATGCAAAGCGGTGTACGTGTCAAGATGGTAACTGGCGATGCACAGGAGACAGCCATGGCTATTGGTGAGTACCCTTAAAAGATTGAAAAACTAAGTTATTGGAGAACTAGTAGGAATCGAACCTATCGAACGATTAAAATTGATTCGATAAACGAAATTTATCAGTTTCCGATTTAAAAATGAAGTAAATTCTTTAATAATCTATTTAATCCTACATCCTTCAGGGGTTATAGCTTTAAAATAGATTCTATTGTTGTACGAGCTTAAGGAAATATGTAATAGGACTCCAAGGGTTAGCAAATTTTAGGATTATTTTCAATGTTTCTTCACTTTTTGCCTTTGATTCAAAGTTAAGTTGAAAGCTTAAAGGTTTATCATAATAGTTAATGTCTGAGACAAACTTATCCTTTGTTTTTTGAGGTTTACTTTCAGTCAAAACTCAATTATAACCTGTTTAGCAATTACCACAACTTTGTGGGCTTTAACTTAAGTGCCAAACATGCCTGCAAAACTATGCAAAATAAATTTGTCAACGCAGCGTAATTTAAAATGGCAACCACCGTTCCCACTGTACCCACAGTTCCCATTTCCGTTTCCTTCACATTTGTTTTAAACCAGCCGCAACACGGTAATACCATATAATATACATATATAAATTCAAGTAAAGATCCCTCAACTACTAGAATAATTATAATCCATGAGTTTGTCAGTTAAAGGAGGCGCTTTACAAACTATTCATATGTCGTGTGTTGGGTTGTGGGTTAGAGAAGTCAAGGGTTATGAGCGTGTACGCATATAAAACGGGCGGCAGGATTTGTCCCAGCCGGACAGCCTAAAAGTATGCAAACAGAATTAATTAACCATGCCAGTTTTGAAGAAGAAGAAGCAGCTGTAGTAGCTTTAGTAGGGAAAACTTTTAGTTAGCCGCAAGTTGAGTTCTCTAGTTGAAGTTTTAGCTCAGTTGCACTTAGAACCCAGTTTGAGCTCCCCAAGCGGGAGAAATAAAGGAAAAGAGAAATGAAGAGTGAGCGTATGTGACAACTGTACTTGAGCTGATATTTCTCAACTTTTCAAGTCTTGCACTCGAAAATTTTTGTCTTGGAACTTGCATAAAATTGCTGCTAAAGTGTTTCACTGAAATGCAGTTTGTCAAGACCAAGAGTTGGCTAAAAACTTTCCATTTTTTTTTTGTCGTTTTTAATATGCACTACAAAGGACTGCCAAGTTAAGCCATATAAGTATTTAAATTGAAACGCCAACGCTAACGCCGTTTGTGGCATGTGGCATGTGGCATGCAGAAAAACTTGAATGTTGAATGCGACAAAGCTAGCGCTGCAAATTGAAAAAGATAGCATACAAAGCGTATAAAAAATAAAGACCAAGATACAGAAAAAAAAAAAAAAAAATTATCTCAAAGGGGAGTTGTAGCCAGACACAGGTAAGCGACATACACTACGAGTGTAGAGCTCAACATAGTCGTTGTCCTGCGGGCAACCAACCAGCCAACCAACCCATAGCCCCCATATCTAATATCCTGTAACGCAACAGAAACAGAAGTAACATCAGCAACAGCAGCAGCTACAGCCACAATGTCAGTCGATGTCTGAAATAATTAACTCTAACCCCCCCAAAAAGATACCCAATTCGGGAGGGGGTCCTAGGTGGTAGAAATGAAGGGATGGTCGGCGTCAGAACTCATCAACATCATCATCATCATCATCGTCATTAGCATTACATTGGCGCATCTGCAGCAAACAGGAATTCATCAGCATGAACAAGAATTTCAGTTACAATCTCTCTTACTCTCTTACCCTACATTACCTTTTAGAATTTTTACCTTTTCCCTATTTTTTTGTTGTTGCTGTTGTTGTCCTGCTTGGCAATTTTCATCATCAACATTTGCAAAAAAAAAAAAATCCTTAGAAAGAGAAAAAACTTCAATTCATTTTATTTAATGAAACTTGAGGTATTTTAGTTATTTTTTCGCTTATTTTTCGACATTATAAAGAAATGAGACTCGATTGTTGTAGCCAACTCTCTCTAGAATACATTAGAAGATAGAAACAGTTTCTTTATAAATAGTTTCCCTTTTTTAGGGGTTTGATTCCTTTCTTATTTGCGATTTCTTTAAAGAGTATACGCTCGTCGGCTAACAATTAGTTCTTTGTGCTTCCTTTTTATGCAATTTCGCTTTTGGACGCTGAGAGGCATAATTATAGATTTTATTTTTATAAAGACTTTTATTTGGCAAGGGAACAACGTTGTTAACTGAATTTGATTTAAAGCTTGCATATTGATTGAAATTTGATGTATGGCTATCTATGTACATACAAATTGTGTATGAGTTTCTAGCTATTTTCCTAATTATCATTCATCCCTTGGCTTCCTATTGGAGCATGTACTGCAAAATTGACTTTGATGGGAAACGCCTTCCTAATTGGCCAACATTCTGTTTCTGTATCCTCGGTCAGTTGTTGTCTTGTTTACTGACCAGTTTGGTTAAGCTAATCCTTAACAATTTGTTGGTTATATACACTATATGTACATATGTACGTATCTATGTATCTCTTAAGTTGAAATACCGAGAAAGAGAGAGAGTTGAAATACACATAATTAAGTTGGTGTATTTCAGTTTTCAATTTGGTTGGCAATTATGTTGGCCGTTTTGTTGTTAGCTACTTAAATAAAGATCCCTTCTATGGCTAATTGAATTTGTGGCTTGTGTTGTTAGTTGGCTTGAATTTTCTTGGTTTTTAGCTCAAAAGTGATTTAAACTCAAGCACTTTTAAGCTGCATTTTCTAGAATATTTATTTATTTCGTACTTGTTTCATTTTCAAGTGCTCTTCATTAAAACATTTTAAAGAATTTTTTAGATATTTTCTTTTAAATTGAGATTATAAGATGATTCAAACATATATGTTTCATTTTATATTATAATTTTGTAATGAAATGATAGAAATAATATATATTATAATGATGAGACAACAATTTAAAATTCAATTTTTATCTAAAAACTGCTTGAAATACTTTGATATCAATTTTGAGTGAGATATAAACGATCGTATATCATTTAGTTGCCGTCGAAACGATTGAAAATCAGTTTTTGTTCTATAAATTGTCTTTGTTCTCGGAAATATTTCTAAATAAATATGAATAGTTTTTAGAATAATAGTTTCAAGGATAATTATTATCAATATTTTTTAGAATACTTCTCAATTTAAATAGTTTCAAAGATAATAATTCCAAAATTAATTATTTTATCTCCATTTTAGATTATATTTTCAATTTCTTATATATACCAATAGGACACATTTTGAGTGTCTTTGTTTTCGTGCCTTAAGAGCTCATTTTCTTCTATTAACGTACTAATCAAACGTGTCGAAATTTTAATCAATGCCAGAGATTTAGAGAGATATTTTGTCACACCCTTTAGCTATTTGCGTTCCCACCACCAAACTTGACATACATCCAATTAGCGAAATGCACTTGTAATCCTCAATGCAAAGCTCTGACAATCAGTAAGGTTTTGTGAAGCGAACGGGGTGGTGCGCTGGCAGACGAGGTTATGGGCTGGCGGGCGTTGGTGCACATCAATCGACAGTGAATGCAAAATGTTGTGTTGTTGCTATCCAACAAGGAGTGCTGTTGACGGTATGAAGGATAATCACATAGCGATTGCTATGATGATGTCAGCATGCAGGAAGCAGTCAAGCAGAGACAGTGGAGTAGAAGAAAATCAGAAAAGTCAGCAGCTGTTTGTTGAAAGAATTGTCACGTACATGAAAGTCGCTTAATAAACACAACAAGAGCACAAGCACAAGGAAGGCGAACAACATCATTTCCCCAATTCCAAAAACTCTTCCCTTGCCATGTAAAAGAGCATATGCATTTGAGCTGGAAGGTATAAACTTAACTTGGCTTGGTAGCAACAGCAGCTGCCGATATAAATGCAAATGTCACTTACAGCACGCTCTTGGCTATAATCCCATATTCCTTAGCGTTAGCTCTTGGCTTGCACCTGTCATTTTGAATTTTTCCATTACCAAATGAAAACTGCTTTTTGCTTTGTAGTTCATTCTTCAAAACATTGTGTGCAGAAGAAAATTTGGTTTGCTTTGATTTTTGTGGCAACTGAAGTGTGTGGCAAGAGTAGCTTGTGCCTGTGCCTCTGCTTGTTGCATGCAATTTTCATAAACTTGGCCAACATATTCATTTGACTGCAACTTTTGCTTTTATAATAATAATAACCCCAAAGAACAAAGAGCAAAAAAAAAAGGAAAATTCTCTAATCCGCTTTTTGGCCTGCGGCTTTGTATGTTGCGACAAATTTTTATAAACTTTATAAAAGTTTTCTTTTTTGGTCTCTTCCACTTATTTTCTGTGACAAAACTTTGTTGTGGCCTGAAAACTCTTAACATCCGCCCATAGATTTTATGCTTTTAACCATAACAAAGTTGGCTAAAATACCAAAAAATATAAAATAAAAAATGCACAATTTGCCAAAAACTCTGTTGGCTGTTTATTTTGTTTGTTTATTATGCTTGGTACTGCTGCTGCTCCTGCATTTGATATATTGATAGCTTCTTGCCACAAACTGTGAATTAAACTTTTAACATTTTCTCTTTTGGATGCATTTTACAACAAATTGTTATCATATTTGGCAAATATTTAAAGTGCTCAAAACAATTGGCTTTTAAATAAGACTTTAGCTTTTATTTCCAAGAGTATATATGTAAATGACATCAACGACAACATTGGCTATTAAAAAGTAATCAAAAACAATTTAAAACACGTTAGTTTGATATGTTTATCGTCGTGTAATTCGCAAATGGTTTAAGCTGCAGTCTAATGTAGTTGCAACGACAGAAAAGCTTTTTAAGTAGTTGGACTTGACTCACTGAGCGTAAGCTTTTAATGTTGTATGTTCATTACAAATTGTAATGTTTAAAGACTTCTAGTGAATCAAAAGATTGCCATCGCTATATGTTTCAATGGAAATCGCTTCTTTTTATGTGCCGGGTATTACGCAGAAAGGAAAGCATGAAAATATTTTGAAAATGAATTTACTGCTTGATGAGTTAACTATTTGCCACACGGCACTTAAATGAAGCTTTTGTGGGTGTTTGGTGGTCGTGTGGTGGGTGTGTCATAAAACTTGACAACCGCCAACTGTGTTGTTGTTGGCCAAGAAAATTGCATAAATTCAAGTTTTGCATTAATTTTAATTTAGCAGCACAGAAGAAAACTGAGTGAAGATAGATGGAGCGTTGTGGTAGTAGCTAGTAGGTAGTAGGTAAATGGATAGTGGTTGTGCCACCTTAACTATTTCCGGTTGAAGAAGGAAGTGGAAACGAAAGATATCCTATGGCTAGCTGCAATGGCTGTTGCGTTTTAATTGTCTCGCGCTTCAGGTCCTCTCTGAAAGTAGATGATGATGATGATGATGTGGATATGGAATGAAGAAAAGATGAAGATGACGTCGTTGAAAACGTTTTAATTACATTTTCATTTTGTGTATTTGTTTGTTTGTTATTTTGCTCATTTCTTTTCGTCTATTGTTATTTACTTCAGTGCGCTTTTTAGACTAAAAACAGGACCCGACCAAAATAAAGAGATCGTCCTGTGCGCCAAAACAAATGCGTCGGCGTCATAATGAAAAATTGCGATGCGACTTTTGTTTATATTTGTTGTTGCTGCTGCTGTCTCTCACAGCTGCTGCTGTTCCTTGAATATCCTTGAGTACACTTCATAAATGCGCTCAAGCGCAAGTAACAACAACACCCGAGTGCGAGTTAACTGAGAGAAATTGAGAACTTTTCAGAAAATTGGTTAAATCCCTTAGCTAAGCTTAGTGTTTGTTCTTTCTTTTTTAAAGTTCACAGTTGTAGTTCCCTTTTCTTCTTTTCTGCTCCAACTTCCCTTTTGAGTTTATTTCCTTGCCTGTGCCTGCCTGCCTGCCTGCCTGCCTGTTGCTTTGTCTAGTTCATTGCCAATTGCTTGGAAAATGCAATGAAAAGCCATCCTGTTGCCTGTGCCTGTACGGCAATACAAATAAATATTAAACAAAAGGGCCAGCCAGGTAAGGGATTATTGTAAGGATTACATCGAGTTTAATTCAAGTGGAAGTTGAAGTTTTACATTTAACATATCCTTTAGATTAAACAAATTTACTAAAAATTTAAATTTGCAATATTATTATTATTGAATACTTTATAGGTTAGTTTAGTGACCTTTCTATTGATATTTAATCAGATTATGATATATCGTAATGCCAATTGCTTAGATTCTTTAAAAAGCTTAAAGTTTTTATCTTATTCCAATTGATTTTTTAAGAAATTAATCATTTTTGTAATATTTTTCATTATATATTTAGTTAAGATCTATTCTAAATATAATTTAGATATGTTTTTAGTATTATAATCTTTATTCGAAGTGGGGGAGGTATTCAGGAGTATAATTTTTTTCTATTTCCATTTGTTAAACAACATTTGGACGAATTAGCATTTTCACTGTTTTCAAAGTGATTTGTTTATCCCAAAATATGTTTGTTATATTATCAACTTTATGATCAAAGTATTGTCCATTTAAATTACTAGAAAGAAAAGCAACAATTTTAAATAAATCAATTATAGTTTTACCTGATTAATTACCAACAATTACCTGAGTTTACAATCAGCAAACCACCAGGCGCTATGAAGCTTCAATGCACAATCTATCGTATCCAAACTATTATTATCTCGATCGTGTGTTGAGAACTTTTGATTTACATCATTTTTTAATGCATTACTTTGGCCAAGAAATCCATTTAATTTATTTAATTTATATTGTTGATTCTCAGCCGAAATGGCAAAATTTAAATAATGAACATGTTGTATGTCACCATCAAAATTCTCCATATATATGAATAGTTCATAATTCTGAGAGTTGGTCAAGCGATAGATCTTTTCCAGACCTAACCAAAAATCACCAGTAAATGTACCGAATCCTGTACGATATGTTGTCCAACCTCTATAGAAATCCTCTTTGCCATTGATGCGCTGCTGTATAACAAGCCAACCAGGACCTGCTATCTCATTATCGCATAGAACATCGAATGGTGCAATGCCCGCAACCATTATACGATGTATGCCCGAGGAATTGCCAAAGGCTAAACAACTATTTGGTAACTTTTCTTGGCACATTTTTAAATTATCCCAAGCTAGTACATCCATTGTCGATGTTGAAGAAGCTTTATATAAGGCTAACATGAGAGTTATAATTAAAATTGGAATTACGTTAAATTCCATTTTTATTTTCAACGCTGAACTGCACTTTTTAAGCTCTGTATAACGACTGAGTATTAAACTGAGTTGAGTTGCAGCTGATAAGGATTAATTGCTTAAATATAGACTGATGCATCATTCATCAAGCATTGGAATTAATCAGAAGTGATTAAATTAAATGAAAATGGGGTCTTTCTCTCTGCGGGTACTTTCTTTTTTTGCGTAATTAAATATATAAGCTTCAACCCATTCATAATAAGTAAAGTTTGATAAATCTTTAACTTGACGATGATTCAATGGAAAACTGAATAAACTTTTGGTCAAATTGAAATTGGTCAAAGATCGGTTTAAAAATTACGAAAAAAACTAAATTATTTTGTCTAATTTTATAATAAATATTTATATTTTCTAGCAAATTTAATTGGCATCGATACCATACATCATCAGACATTGTCGGGCCAGGAGATGGATCAATTGAATGAACATCAATTGGATAAGGTCGCAAACAATGTGAGCGTCTTTTATCGTGTCTCGCCCAGGCACAAGTTGGAAATAGTTAAATCGCTGCAACGCACAGGTAACATTGTTGGCATGACCGGCGATGGTGTCAACGATGGTGTGGCCCTGAAGAAGGCAGATATTGGCATTGCAATGGGCAAGAATGGCACAGATGTGTGCAAGGAGGCAGCTGATATGATACTGGTCAATGATGATTTTCATACAATTATGTAAGTTGTACATCAATTAATCAATTAAAATTTAAAATAATAAATTTTCATTTTCATCTACTATAGCGCTGCCATTGAGGAGGGCAAAGGTATTTTCTATAATATAAGAAACTTTGTGCGCTTTCAGTTGAGCACATCGATTGCAGCCCTGGCATTAATAGCCTTGGCCACATTGATGGATATTGCGAATCCATTGAATGCCATGCAAATCTTATGGATTAATATTATAATGGATGGACCACCGGCACAATCTTTGGGCGTTGAGCCCGTCGATCATGATGTACTGAAGCAGAAGCCGCGTAACGTCAAGCAACCGATGATAACAAAATCTGTCGTTGTCAATGTACTGCTCAGTGCAAGCATTATTGTGCTGGGCACACTTTGGGTATTCCAGCGCGAGATGGCCGACGGAACATTGGGCAAAACGAAGCGAGACACAACTATGACATTCACATGCTTTGTATTCTTTGATATGTTCAATGCGCTGTCGTGCAGATCACAAACAAAGAGCGTCTTTACAATTGGATTAACAACAAATCGCATGTTCCTGCTGGCTGTGGCCTTTTCGATAATTGGCCAAATGCTTGTTGTTTATTTTCCGCCATTGCAAATGGTATTCCAAACAGAGGCATTGACCGCCTATGATATACTCTTTTTGGTAACGCTAACCTCATCGGTGCTTGTCGTTTCGGAGATCAAGAAATGGTTTGAACGTTCGCTCGAACGTAAAATGTACAGCACTCGCTCCGAGTTGGACTTTGTATGACAAAACGCAAGCGCTAGAGATGAGTTGCACCCAAAAACCGAGTAAAAAAAAATTAAAAAAAAAGCAAAAAAACAAAAAAAAACCCAAAAAAAAATAGAAAAAAAAACTATGCAAAAAAACCCAAAAAAAAAAAAGGAAACCAAGTGAGGAGAGCGTGGACGGAAAGAGCATCAGCAACAGGAGCAGCAGCAGCAGCAGCGAAATGTGTGTTTAATTTTACATTTAACCAATTGGCCAAGAACCTCCCAGAAAAACGAGAGAAAATATCCCAAAAAGAAAAAAA